>JAKUCM010005762.1:5000-12937 GCA_023374145.1 Lepidium sativum
GTTCAATTGGTTAGAGCACCGCCCTGTCAAGGCGGAAGCTGCGGGTTCGAGCCCCGTCAGTCCCGGCGGATTCAATAAAAAAAAAGACATCAACTCCCCTTTTAGTTTCTGGGCAAGGGGATCAAAACGGTTTCATTTATCTTTTTGTTTTATTTTGCTTTTTTCATCAAGCAAAAGAAAGGGGTTTTTCCTTTGTTTTAACTAGCACCAATTGATGATAGAGAGACATATGTAAATTAATTATTCAGAGCATTCAACACTTCAAGAAAGAGATACTGTATGGGGTTTCCACTTTTTGTCAACAGATCTCCCATTAATTCGTGTAGGAAAATGGAATAGGATAGCGTATAATACATTTGCCAAGAGTACCTATATATACTTTTCTTTCTATGAAGTCAAGGAATTTAAAATAGTTCGAATCCAACCAAGGAAAGAGGATATTTAAAAAATAAAGATAAAATGAGTCTTCCCTAATGAATATGCTCTTTTAAAAGATTAGAGTCGATGTCGAAGAAAAAACTCGTAAGAAAATTTAACTAGTTCATTTTTTGGAATATTTTCGTTTTTTTTTTTTTACTGGGACTCGTTTTTGTCACATTCCCTTTCTTTGTTTTCCAAAAAGATGATAGACCCTTAAAAAAGTTTTGAAATTTCAAAGTGAACTTCGTACTTGTTTTCTCTATTTTATTTCTATTGTTTATTCAAGGTTCTTTAGAAACTCTTTTTGTAAACAATCGAAGTAGAAAAGGTTTTTTTATGATACTTCATCAGATGATTGTACAAGGAAAGTAAAGTACTAGGTTGTAGAAAAGAAAGCGGGGAAAAATAATCATAAATAAATATTTTTTGATTGAATCAAGAATCTCATTATGTATTCGGTGTGGATAAAAGATCTTCCTATGTTATACTATTAAATTCTTGACGATGAATCGATTTTATAGCTCCGATATTGTTATTCATGATATTTATTTCATTCGATATCATCGAAATCTAATTCATCTGAGTGAGTTTACAAGCGAAAGATTTCTCATCTCTATGGGATTAAATCCCGAGATATTAAAAAAATAATAATAAACGATTAAATTATGGAAGTAAATATTCTTGCATTTATTGCTACTGCACTCTTCATTCTCGTTCCTACTGCTTTTTTGCTTATAATTTACGTCAAAACGGTTAGTCAAAATGATTAATTTGAATACAATTTTACTATCAATGAAAAAAAAAAAGGATTTAAATTTCTCGTCTTAAATGAAAGGAATGCCTTAGACTCAGTAGTAGTAGTATCCTAAGGGCCCGCTAGTATGGTAGAAAGAGATCTCTTTCTACCATAACTAGCCATTATGGTTATTGTAATGTATAAAGATACAAGTGAAATATCTTAATATAAAGGAATCCACCTATATCTCTATTTTTCTTTAGAAACGTCAATATAAATGAAATAGAATATGAAATGGATGTACATACTTTCTCAATTTCATTTGTTTGTTTGATCCATTTAATACAGATAATCCCAATTCGATGGAAACTTCGTCAAATTTCGAAAGGGGGTTACCCCATGAATGGTTAACCGTGTAAACCCTGATATAAAAATAGAAAATGAGTCAATAAAACCTAAATCCAAAAAAAATTGCCGAACGGTCTAGAAAACTAAAACAATTGATACAGGTTGATAGAGTTTGATTATTACCGCAATTAAGAGTACTTCTAGAGTCCACTAGAGTCCACTTCTTCCCCACACTACGAGAGAGAGGGAAAATGTAAAAACTACCATTAAAGCAGCCCATGCGAGACTTACTATATCCATGTGAATTCTGTCCCCTATTTCTATGAAGAAACTATTCCATTATTGTTCACTAATAATAGTGAAATCACTGGTGCAGAGTCAAAAAAGGGAGAGGTATTTGGTCACCATTGATGAACTACTCCAAAAAATCCACTTATCTTATAATGAGTTATTCTTAATTATAGAATTTCTAGTAGAATCGACAAGATGTAAACACAAGCAAACGAACACTTTTCGAAGTATCCAAGGAATCTGACTCACATCTAGAAAGAATAATACTTTTTCTTTCTTTTTTCGTTTTTTATTTTTGGAAGTAAAATGAACGGCAATTCTTCATCTAATCTAATATTGATTGAATGTCTGCGCATTCCGAAACTTTCATGAGTCTGTATCTAAAGTATCTTGGGTCCTTTCCAAAACTATTAATTTAATTCCCTCTCTGGCTATCCAATCTAATTGAAGACTCAGTAAGTGGAACTAATTTAGTAGTGTGGCAAGTAAAGATTTACGGATTTCCCTCCACTACTTTAAGTTTTCGTTGAATCTGATAGGCAAAACTTTAGGTTAGAGATATAGAACCTCGAGAGCCAGGGGCTTAGAATCACAAAAAGTATCAAGAGTCTTTTCCTACGTTTGTTATATTTGTTATAATAGGGGATTTCAAGTCTGTTGTTGAGGCGGCACCCGGATTTGAACTGGGGAAAAAGGATTTGCAGTCCCCCGCCTTACCACTCGGCCATGCCGCCAAAACGATAGAAACTAGATTCAAATTTTATCTTTTTTTTTTTCAACTCCGAAAAAAATATATAGATTTTCAGTCACAAAACAGAGAATCCAGTACAAACCGGAACCATTAACTATTGACTGTAAATTCAGGACCATTTTTGAATTAAAATTCAAATCTACAGTTTTTTATTTCTAATAATATTAAGAAAATCATTAGAAATGGATTTCTAACTAATCTATATTGAGTTTTTTCAATAAAAAAGAAATCTTCTTCAATTTCAATTATAACAGTAATGATGAGTATATGTAAACCCCAGAATCAGAACATACGTTACGTTGTGTTATAGAGCTATAGCTCTATAATGGGGTATTTTATCTCTTTAGGGGTGCTTTTGAGGAGTAATTCTGAATAAATTTTTATATTTCAATTTTTCATTGAATACATTGAAGAGAAAATTTAATTTTTGATAGAGCACAGCATGCGCTGTCCCAAATAGAACTGTACCAGAATAAAAGAAGAAAAAGAGACATATATATCTGTGCATTCTTTTTTTATTTTAATAATAAAAAAAATTTATAAATAAAAAAAAGTTTTCTATTTATTATATGTTTATCTGCTCGAATAGATCCAATCATGAATACATTTTTTTATGGTATGCAATCGAATTTGAATATGTAATATCATAGGTGAAAATGAAATTACTTTTTTTTTCTAGTCTTTACAAAACTCCATAAGTTCCAGCGGTATTTCTCAATTCTGTTCCATTTGGATCTCTTTCTTATAAAAAATTCCAATTGAATCTAGTCTCCGTTCATACGTCTTTCATACATTCCATATATCTTGGAGTTGGATAAAATTTCATGTGATTCAGTAAACAGAATAGAAATTCCATTATTGCTAGATCGAATATGATTCGGTGAAGAATGAGAGATGGGATTTTTTCAATAAACGGATAAATGGGAAATTCAAAAAAGATGCTCGGGGATGGAAAAGAGGGAACATCGACAATACCCGGATTTAATCAGATACAATTTGAAGGGTTTTATCGGTTTATTGATCAGGGTTTAATAGAAGAACTTTCTAAGTTTCCAAAAATTGAAGATATAGATCACGAAATTGAATTTCAATTATTTGTGGAAACATATCAATTGGTAGAACCTCTGATAAAAGAACGAGATGCTGTCTATGAATCACTTACATATTCTTCTGAATTATATGTATCCGCGGGATTAATTTGGAAAACCAGTAGGAATATGCAAGAACAAAGAATTTTTATTGGAAACATTCCTTTAATGAATTCCCTTGGAACTTCTATAGTAAACGGAATATACAGAATTGTGATCAATCAAATATTGCAAAGTCCTGGTATCTATTACCAGTCAGAATTGGATCATAACGGGATTTCGGTCTATACCGGCACCATAATATCAGATTGGGGAGGCAGGTTAGAATTAGAGATTGATAAAAAAGCAAGAATATGGGCTCGTGTGAGTAGGAAACAGAAAATATCTATTCTAGTTCTATCATCAGCTATGGGTTCGAATCTAAGAGAAATTCTAGAGAATGTTTGCTACCCTGAAATTTTCTTATCTTTCTTGACCGATAAGGAGAAAAAAAAAATTGGGTCAAAAGAAAATGCTATTTTGGAGTTTTATCAACAATTTTCTTGTGTAGGTGGGGATCCAATATTTTCTGAATCCTTATGTAAGGAATTACAAAAAAAATTCTTTCACCAAAGGTGTGAATTAGGAAGGATTGGTCGCCGAAATATTAATTGGAGACTGAATCTTAATATACCTCAGAACAATATATTTTTGTTACCACGAGATATATTAGCAGCTGCCGATCATTTGATTGGGATGAAATTTGGAATGGGTACACTTGATGATATGAATCATTTGAAAAATAAACGGATTCGCTCTGTAGCGGATCTTTTACAAGACCAGCTCGGGTTGGCTCTGGCTCGTTTAGAAAATGTAGTTAAGGGAACTATATCCGGAGCAATTAGGCATAAATTGATACCTACTCCTCAGAATTTGGTAACTTCAACCCCGTTAACAACTACTTATGAATCCTTTTTCGGATTACACCCATTATCGCAAGTTTTGGATCGAACTAATCCATTGACACAAATCGTTCATGGGAGAAAATTGAGTTATTTGGGCCCTGGCGGATTAACAGGGCGAACTGCTAATTTTCGGATACGAGATATCCATCCTAGTCACTATGGGCGTATTTGTCCGATTGACACGTCTGAAGGAATCAATGTTGGACTTATTGGATCTTTATCAATTCATGCCAGGATTGGTGATTGGGGGTCATTAGAAAGTCCATTTTATGAACTCTTTGAGAAATCAAAAAAAGCACGGATACGGATGCTTTTTTTATCACCAAGTCAAGATGAATATTATATGATAGCGGCAGGAAATTCTTTGGCTCTTAATCGGGGCATTCAAGAAGAACAGGCTGTTCCAGCTCGATACCGCCAAGAATTTTTGACTATCGCATGGGAAGAGGTTCATCTTCGAAGCATTTTTCCTTTCCAATATTTTTCCATTGGAGCTTCCCTAATTCCTTTTATCGAACATAATGATGCGAATCGAGCTTTAATGAGTTCTAATATGCAACGTCAAGCAGTTCCACTTTCTCGGTCCGAAAAGTGCATTGTTGGAACTGGGTTGGAGCGCCAAGTGGCTTTAGATTCAGGGGTTCCCGCTATAGCCGAACACGAGGGAAAAATCCTTTATACTGACACTGAGAAGATCATTTTTTCGGGCAATGGGGATACTCTAAGCATTCCATTAATTATGTATCAACGCTCAAACAAAAATACTTGTATGCATCAAAAACCTCAGGTTCGGCGGGGTAAATGCATTAAAAAGGGACAAATTTTAGCGGATGGTGCTGCTACAGTTGGTGGGGAACTCGCTTTGGGGAAAAATATATTAGTGGCTTATATGCCATGGGAAGGATACAATTTTGAAGATGCGGTACTCATTAGTGAGTGTCTAGTATATGGTGATATTTATACTTCTTTCCACATACGGAAATATGAAATTCAGACGCATGTGACAACCCAAGGTCCTGAAAGGATCACTAAAGAAATACCGCATCTAGAAGGCCGTTTACTCCGAAATTTAGACAAAAATGGAATTGTGATGCTAGGATCGTGGGTTGAAACGGGTGATATTTTAGTAGGTAAATTAACGCCTCAGGTGGCGAAAGAATCCTCCTATGCTCCGGAAGATAGATTATTACGGGCCATACTTGGCATTCAGGTATCGACTTCAAAAGAAACTTGTTTAAAATTGCCTATAGGTGGTAGAGGTCGAGTTATTGATGTGAGATGGGTTCAGAAAAAGGGGGGTTCAAGTTATAACCCAGAAATAATTCGTGTATATATTTCACAGAAACGTGAAATCAAAGTAGGTGATAAAGTAGCTGGAAGACATGGAAATAAAGGTATCATTTCAAAAATTTTGCCTAGACAGGATATGCCTTATTTGCAAGACGGGAGACCTGTGGATATGGTCTTCAACCCATTAGGAGTACCCTCACGCATGAATGTAGGACAGATATTTGAATGCTCACTTGGGTTAGCGGGAAGTCTACTAGATAGACATTATCGAATAGCCCCTTTTGATGAGAGATATGAACAAGAGGCTTCGAGAAAACTAGTGTTTTCTGAATTATATGAAGCCAGTAAGCAAACAGCGAATCCATGGGTATTTGAACCCGAGTATCCAGGAAAAAGCCGCATTTTTGATGGAAGAACAGGAGATCCTTTTGAACAGCCTGTGATAATAGGAAAGCCCTATATCTTGAAATTAATTCATCAGGTTGATGATAAAATACACGGACGTTCTAGTGGGCATTATGCACTTGTTACACAACAACCCCTTAGAGGCCGTTCCAAGCAGGGGGGGCAGCGGGTAGGCGAAATGGAAGTTTGGGCTCTAGAGGGGTTTGGTGTTGCTCATATTTTACAAGAGATGCTTACTTATAAATCTGATCATATTAGAGCTCGCCAAGAAGTACTTGGTACCACTATCGTTGGAGGAACAATACCTAAACCAGACGATGCTCCAGAATCTTTTCGATTACTTGTTCGAGAACTACGATCTTTGGCTCTGGAACTGAATCATTTCCTTGTATCTGAGAAGAATTTCCAGATTAATAGGAAGGAAGTTTAATCGGAATGAATCACAAAATTTCTTATATGATCGATCGGTATAAACACCAACAACTCCGAATTGGATTAGTTTCTCCTCAGCAAATAAGTGCTTGGGCCACTAAAATAATACCTAATGGAGAGATAGTTGGAGAGGTGACAAAACCCTATACTTTTCATTACAAAACCAATAAACCGGAAAAAGATGGATTATTTTGTGAAAGGATTTTTGGGCCTATAAAGAGTGGAATTTGCGCTTGTGGAAATTATCGAGTGATCGGAGATGAAAAAGAAGACCCGAAATTTTGTGAACAATGTGGAGTTGAATTTGTTGATTCTCGGATACGAAGATATCAAATGGGATACATAAAACTGACATGTCCTGTAACTCATGTATGGTATTTGAAACGTCTTCCTAGTTATATTGCGAATCTTTTAGATAAACCTCTTAAAGAATTAGAAGGCCTAGTATACTGCGATGTGTGATTTGATCGAAATTTTTATTTTACAGATTAAGAATGATAAACTCTCATCCCCTTCAATCAATTTGGGATGCCCTCGATCTGACATGTCTCTTGAAAGGAGTAACATGAAGCTCAGAATTGTGGGTGTATTCAATACTCCCAAATAAAAAAAGGCGATTGGTCTATGGTCGATTTAGTAAAAAAAAAGAAGATAGTCGTACCTCGTGAAAAGAAGACCTTTTTTTGTCGAATTACGCATTCCCTTATCTTTTTTAAAAGAAAAGAGATTTGGTTTTTTCTTTTTTTATATTAAAGGAAACAAATATGTCATGGTTGCAGAAGTCTATACATCGCATATAAGCTTTAAGAATATTGTGGCATAACCATCGAGGTGACGCAGGACCTAAAAGATCGAATGGAACAATACATAGACAAATAAATCCCGTATGAATTTTAAGGGATTCCTTTCACTTAAGGTAAAGAGTATTCCGGTATTCGAAGGGAAGTAGACTACTCAAGAATTTTACATTTTTTCTATTGTAATTTGGAATTCACTAAAGAATCTAAATAGAAATCAAAGAAGAATGAATTGAATCAATGAAATGTTGGTTGGTTTGCACTGAGAACTTGAGTAAGGCGTAGATTCTTTTTGGGTTTTTCACTGGATTTTCTAAAATGAAATTTGAAAGCGAGACCCCTTTCTTTATCTTTATTTGGTATAACTACTTGAGCCGGATGAGAGGAAACTTTCATGTCCGGTTTTGAGGGGGGAGATCGTATAGTGGACCCTAT
>JAKUCM010005763.1:0-29952 GCA_023374145.1 Lepidium sativum
AATACCAATGAGTGAGATAGACTATTGAAAGAGTAGCACTTTCGGCGGCAACTAGGGCATGGACACAAGGAATTTTGTCTACGTTATACCTCTTGCACAAACATTTTCTCTCTGTCATATTGAAAACATTAAATGATGTGTTGTTTGTCACATGTGCCTGATGTTCATATATTTGTTGTACCGCGAAAAGTTTGGCTTCCTGAACTCTCCCTAAAAGATCAATAATTGGCCCAACATCATTAAAACTAAAACGTGCATAACTTGAACCAAAACCTACAAGTAAAATTGAAATACCTACATTGTATACTAAAACCTACAAAACGGAAGCAAAACCTACATAACAGAAAAACTACATAACGGAAGCGAAGACTACATTACGGAATCAAAACCTACATAAAGGAAGAAAAACCTACATAACGGTGGGAAAACCTACGTTGTGTAGGTTTTGTTTTATGTTTTGTAGGTTTTGCTTTACATTATGTAGGTTTTGATTGATGTTATGTAGGTTTTGGGTGTGACTTGTTTACGGTGTGTAGGTTTTGCTTGACGTTATATAGGTTTTTGTATCTGTTATGTATAATTTGCTGTACGTCACGTAGGTTTTGGGTTCATATCTGTTACAGAAACCCACATAACGTTAGCCTAAGCATACATAATGGGAGTTAATACCTACATATCACTTATTTAACAAATACATAAGGGGACGTAATTTCAATATTTATGACATGGAATGAGTAAACGGTCATGTATACGATTGTTTTGCTGGGCAAGTGCGCGTATTATGGCCGTGTTGAGAACAATTTGAACAAGTGTACGTCTTCTTTGGTCATTTAGACTGAAGTACCACTTCTATTACGCGTTTTATTATTGAGATTTCGGTCGGCCTGTTTGCTTTCAAATTGAGGCAGCTTACAAACCTTGTTCGCAACCTCCTCAAGTACATGTGTTCCAGCATCTTGAGCTTTAATACACTTAGCGTATGCATCGTACAAAGTTGTTGTGTGGTAATACCAATGAGTGAGATAGACTATTGAAAGAGTAGCACTTTCGGCGGCAACTAGGGCATGGACACAAGGAATTTTGTCTACGTTATACCGCTTGCACAAACATTTTCTCTCCGTCATATGGAAAACATTAAATGATGTGTTGTTTGTCACATGTGCCTGATGTTCATATATTTGTTGTACCGCGAAAAGTTTGGCTTCCTGAACTCTCCCTAAAAGATCAATAATTGGCCCAACATCATTAAAACTAAAACGTGCATAACTTGAACCAAAACCTACAAGTAAAATTGAAATACCTATATTGTATACTAAAACCTACAAAACGGAAGCAAAACCTACATAACAGAAAAACTACATAACGGAAGCGAAGACTACATTACGGAATCAAAACCTACATAAAGGAAGAAAAACCTACATAACGGTGGGAAAACCTACGTTGTGTAGGTTTTGTTTTATGTTTTATAGGTTTTGCTTTACATTATGTAGGTTTTGATTGATGTTATGTAGGTTTTGGGTGTGACTTGTTTAGGGTGTGTAGGTTTTGCTTGACGTTATATAGGTTTTTGTATCTGTTATGTATAATTTGCTGTACGTCACGTAGGTTTTGGGTTCATATCTGTTACAGAAACCCACATAACGTTAGCCTAAGCATACATAATGGGAGTTAATACCTACATATCACTTATTTAACAAATACATAAGGGGACGTAATTTCAATATTTATGACAGGGAATGAGTAAACGGTCATGTATACGATTGTTTTGCTGGGCAAGTGCGCGTATTATGGCCGTGTTGAGAACAATTTGAACAAGTGTACGTCTTCTTTGGTCATTTAGACTGAAGTACCACTTCTATTACGCGTTTTATTATTGAGATTTCGGTCGGCCTGTTTGCTTTCAAATTGAGGCAGCTTACAAACCTTGTTCGCAACCTCCTCAAGTACATGTGTTCCAGCATCTCGAGCTTTAATACACTTAGCGTATGCATCGTACAAAGTTGTTGTGTGGTAATACCAATGAGTGAGATAGACTATTGAAAGAGTAGCACTTTCGGCGGCAACTAGGGCATGGACACAAGCAATTTTGTCTACGTTATACCTCTTGCACGAACATTTTCTCTCCGTCATATTGAAAACATTAAATGATGTGTTGTTTGTCACATGTGCCTGATGTTCATATATTTGTTGTACCGCGAAAAGTTTGGCTTCCTGAACTCTCCCTAAAAGATCAATAATTGGCCCAACATCATTAAAACTAAAACGTGCATAACTTGAACCAAAACCTACAAGTAAAATTGAAATACCTATATTGTATACTAAAACCTACAAAACGGAAGCAAAACCTACATAACAGAAAAACTACATAACGGAAGCGAAGACTACATTACGGAATCAAAACCTACATAAAGGAAGAAAAACCTACATAACGGTGGGAAAACCTACGTTGTGTAGGTTTTGTTTTATGTTTTATAGGTTTTGCTTTACATTATGTAGGTTTTGATTGATGTTATGTAGGTTTTGGGTGTGACTTGTTTACGGTGTGTAGGTTTTGCTTGACGTTATATAAGTTTTGTATCTGTTATGTATGTTTTGCTCTACATCACGTAGGTTTTGGTTTCATATCTGTTACGGACACCCACATAATGTTAGCCTAAGCATACATAATGGGAGTCAATACCTACATATCACTTATTGAACAAATACATAAAGGGACGTAATTTCAATATTTACGGTAGAGAATGAGTAAAAGGTCATATATACGATTGTTTTGATGGGCAAGTGCACGTATTATGGTCGTGTTGAGAACACTTTGAACAAGTGTACGTCTTCCTTGGTCGTTTAGAATGAAGTAATACCCCTATTACGCATTTTATTATTGAGATTTTGGTCGGCCTGTTTGCTTTTAAATTGAGGCAGCTTACAAACCTTGTTCGCAACCTCCTCAAGTACATGTGTTCCAGCATCTCGAGCTTTAATACACTTAGCGTATGCATCGTACAAATTTGTTGTGTTGTAATACCAATGAGTGAGATAGACTATTGAAAGAGTAGCACTTTCGGCGGCAACTAGGGCATGGACACAAGGAATTTTGTCTACGTTATACCTCTTGCACAAACATTTTCTCTCCGTCATATTGAAAACATTAAATGATGTGTTGTTTGTCACATGTGCCTGATGTTCATATATTTGTTGTACCGCGAAAAGTTTGGCTTCCTGAACTCTCCCTAAAAGATCAATAATTGGCCCAACATCATTAAAACTAAAACGTGCATAACTTGAACCAAAACCCTCAAGTAAAATTGAAATACCTACATTGTATACTAAAACCTACAAAACGGAAGCAAAACCTACATAACAGAAAAACTACATAACGGAAGCGAAGACTACATTACGGAATCAAAACCTACATAAAGGAAGAAAAACCTACATAACGGTGGGAAAACCTACGTTGTGTAGGTTTTGTTTTATGTTTTGTAGGTTTTGCTTTACATTATGTAGGTTTTGATTGATGTTATGTAGGTTTTGGGTGTGACTTGTTTACGGTGTGTAGGTTTTGCTTGACGTTATATAGGTTTTTGTATCTGTTATGTATAATTTGCTGTACGTCACGTAGGTTTTGGGTTCATATCTGTTACAGAAACCCACATAACGTTAGCCTAAGCATACATAATGGGAGTTAATACCTACATATCACTTATTTAACAAATACATAAGGGGACGTAATTTCAATATTTATGACATGGAATGAGTAAACGGTCATGTATACGATTGTTTTGCTGGGCAAGTGCGCGTATTATGGCCGTGTTGAGAACAATTTGAACAAGTGTACGTCTTCTTTGGTCATTTAGACTGAAGTACCACTTCTATTACGCGTTTTATTATTGAGATTTCGGTCGGCCTGTTTGCTTTCAAATTGAGGCAGCTTACAAACCTTGTTCGCAACCTCCTCAAGTACATGTGTTCCAGCATCTTGAGCTTTAATACACTTAGCGTATGCATCGTACAAAGTTGTTGTGTGGTAATACCAATGAGTGAGATAGACTATTGAAAGAGTAGCACTTTCGGCGGCAACTAGGGCATGGACACAAGGAATTTTGTCTACGTTATACCGCTTGCACAAACATTTTCTCTCCGTCATATGGAAAACATTAAATGATGTGTTGTTTGTCACATGTGCCTGATGTTCATATATTTGTTGTACCGCGAAAAGTTTGGCTTCCTGAACTCTCCCTAAAAGATCAATAATTGGCCCAACATCATTAAAACTAAAACGTGCATAACTTGAACCAAAACCTACAAGTAAAATTGAAATACCTATATTGTATACTAAAACCTACAAAACGGAAGCAAAACCTACATAACAGAAAAACTACATAACGGAAGCGAAGACTACATTACGGAATCAAAACCTACATAAAGGAAGAAAAACCTACATAACGGTGGGAAAACCTACGTTGTGTAGGTTTTGTTTTATGTTTTATAGGTTTTGCTTTACATTATGTAGGTTTTGATTGATGTTATGTAGGTTTTGGGTGTGACTTGTTTAGGGTGTGTAGGTTTTGCTTGACGTTATATAGGTTTTTGTATCTGTTATGTATAATTTGCTGTACGTCACGTAGGTTTTGGGTTCATATCTATTACAGAAACCCACATAACGTTAGCCTAAGCATACATAATGGGAGTTAATACCTACATATCACTTATTTAACAAATACATAAGGGGACGTAATTTCAATATTTATGACAGGGAATGAGTAAACGGTCATGTATACGATTGTTTTGCTGGGCAAGTGCGCGTATTATGGCCGTGTTGAGAACAATTTGAACAAGTGTACGTCTTCTTTGGTCATTTAGACTGAAGTACCACTTCTATTACGCGTTTTATTATTGAGATTTCGGTCGGCCTGTTTGCTTTCAAATTGAGGCAGCTTACAAACCTTGTTCGCAACCTCCTCAAGTACATGTGTTCCAGCATCTCGAGCTTTAATACACTTAGCGTATGCATCGTACAAAGTTGTTGTGTGGTAATACCAATGAGTGAGATAGACTATTGAAAGAGTAGCACTTTCGGCGGCAACTAGGGCATGGACACAAGCAATTTTGTCTACGTTATACCTCTTGCACGAACATTTTCTCTCCGTCATATTGAAAACATTAAATGATGTGTTGTTTGTCACATGTGCCTGATGTTCATATATTTGTTGTACCGCGAAAAGTTTGGCTTCCTGAACTCTCCCTAAAAGATCAATAATTGGCCCAACATCATTAAAACTAAAACGTGCATAACTTGAACCAAAACCTACAAGTAAAATTGAAATACCTATATTGTATACTAAAACCTACAAAACGGAAGCAAAACCTACATAACAGAAAAACTACATAACGGAAGCGAAGACTACATTACGGAATCAAAACCTACATAAAGGAAGAAAAACCTACATAACGGTGGGAAAACCTACGTTGTGTAGGTTTTGTTTTATGTTTTATAGGTTTTGCTTTACATTATGTAGGTTTTGATTGATGTTATGTAGGTTTTGGGTGTGACTTGTTTACGGTGTGTAGGTTTTGCTTGACGTTATATAAGTTTTGTATCTGTTATGTATGTTTTGCTCTACATCACGTAGGTTTTGGTTTCATATCTGTTACGGACACCCACATAATGTTAGCCTAAGCATACATAATGGGAGTCAATACCTACATATCACTTATTGAACAAATACATAAAGGGACGTAATTTCAATATTTACGGTAGAGAATGAGTAAAAGGTCATATATACGATTGTTTTGATGGGCAAGTGCACGTATTATGGTCGTGTTGAGAACACTTTGAACAAGTGTACGTCTTCCTTGGTCGTTTAGAATGAAGTAATACCCCTATTACGCATTTTATTATTGAGATTTTGGTCGGCCTGTTTGCTTTTAAATTGAGGCAGCTTACAAACCTTGTTCGCAACCTCCTCAAGTACATGTGTTCCAGCATCTCGAGCTTTAATACACTTAGCGTATGCATCGTACAAATTTGTTGTGTTGTAATACCAATGAGTGAGATAGACTATTGAAAGAGTAGCACTTTCGGCGGCAACTAGGGCATGGACACAAGGAATTTTGTCTACGTTATACCTCTTGCACAAACATTTTCTCTCCGTCATATTGAAAACATTAAATGATGTGTTGTTTGTCACATGTGCCTGATGTTCATATATTTGTTGTACCGCGAAAAGTTTGGCTTCCTGAACTCTCCCTAAAAGATCAATAATTGGCCCAACATCATTAAAACTAAAACGTGCATAACTTGAACCAAAACCCTCAAGTAAAATTGAAATACCTACATTGTATACTAAAACCTACAAAACGGAAGCAAAACCTACATAACAGAAAAACTACATAACGGAAGCGAAGACTACATTACGGAATCAAAACCTACATAAAGGAAGAAAAACCTACATAACGGTGGGAAAACCTACGTTGTGTAGGTTTTGTTTTATGTTTTGTAGGTTTTGCTTTACATTATGTAGGTTTTGATTGATGTTATGTAGGTTTTGGGTGTGACTTGTTTACGGTGTGTAGGTTTTGCTTGACGTTATATAGGTTTTTGTATCTGTTATGTATAATTTGCTGTACGTCACGTAGGTTTTGGGTTCATATCTGTTACAGAAACCCACATAACGTTAGCCTAAGCATACATAATGGGAGTTAATACCTACATATCACTTATTTAACAAATACATA
This sequence comes from Lepidium sativum, assembly GCA_023374145.1. Lineage (NCBI taxonomy): Eukaryota > Viridiplantae > Streptophyta > Magnoliopsida > Brassicales > Brassicaceae > Lepidium > Lepidium sativum. Next base: position 6,733 of record JAKUCM010005763.1, read on the forward strand.
AGGGGACGTAATTTCAATATTTATGACATGGAATGAGTAAACGGTCATGTATACGATTGTTTTGCTGGGCAAGTGCGCGTATTATGGCCGTGTTGAGAACAATTTGAACAAGTGTACGTCTTCTTTGGTCATTTAGACTGAAGTACCACTTCTATTACGCGTTTTATTATTGAGATTTCGGTCGGCCTGTTTGCTTTCAAATTGAGGCAGCTTACAAACCTTGTTCGCAACCTCCTCAAGTACATGTGTTCCAGCATCTTGAGCTTTAATACACTTAGCGTATGCATCGTACAAAGTTGTTGTGTGGTAATACCAATGAGTGAGATAGACTATTGAAAGAGTAGCACTTTCGGCGGCAACTAGGGCATGGACACAAGGAATTTTGTCTACGTTATACCGCTTGCACAAACATTTTCTCTCCGTCATATGGAAAACATTAAATGATGTGTTGTTTGTCACATGTGCCTGATGTTCATATATTTGTTGTACCGCGAAAAGTTTGGCTTCCTGAACTCTCCCTAAAAGATCAATAATTGGCCCAACATCATTAAAACTAAAACGTGCATAACTTGAACCAAAACCTACAAGTAAAATTGAAATACCTATATTGTATACTAAAACCTACAAAACGGAAGCAAAACCTACATAACAGAAAAACTACATAACGGAAGCGAAGACTACATTACGGAATCAAAACCTACATAAAGGAAGAAAAACCTACATAACGGTGGGAAAACCTACGTTGTGTAGGTTTTGTTTTATGTTTTATAGGTTTTGCTTTACATTATGTAGGTTTTGATTGATGTTATGTAGGTTTTGGGTGTGACTTGTTTAGGGTGTGTAGGTTTTGCTTGACGTTATATAGGTTTTTGTATCTGTTATGTATAATTTGCTGTACGTCACGTAGGTTTTGGGTTCATATCTGTTACAGAAACCCACATAACGTTAGCCTAAGCATACATAATGGGAGTTAATACCTACATATCACTTATTTAACAAATACATAAGGGGACGTAATTTCAATATTTATGACAGGGAATGAGTAAACGGTCATGTATACGATTGTTTTGCTGGGCAAGTGCGCGTATTATGGCCGTGTTGAGAACAATTTGAACAAGTGTACGTCTTCTTTGGTCATTTAGACTGAAGTACCACTTCTATTACGCGTTTTATTATTGAGATTTCGGTCGGCCTGTTTGCTTTCAAATTGAGGCAGCTTACAAACCTTGTTCGCAACCTCCTCAAGTACATGTGTTCCAGCATCTCGAGCTTTAATACACTTAGCGTATGCATCGTACAAAGTTGTTGTGTGGTAATACCAATGAGTGAGATAGACTATTGAAAGAGTAGCACTTTCGGCGGCAACTAGGGCATGGACACAAGCAATTTTGTCTACGTTATACCTCTTGCACGAACATTTTCTCTCCGTCATATTGAAAACATTAAATGATGTGTTGTTTGTCACATGTGCCTGATGTTCATATATTTGTTGTACCGCGAAAAGTTTGGCTTCCTGAACTCTCCCTAAAAGATCAATAATTGGCCCAACATCATTAAAACTAAAACGTGCATAACTTGAACCAAAACCTACAAGTAAAATTGAAATACCTATATTGTATACTAAAACCTACAAAACGGAAGCAAAACCTACATAACAGAAAAACTACATAACGGAAGCGAAGACTACATTACGGAATCAAAACCTACATAAAGGAAGAAAAACCTACATAACGGTGGGAAAACCTACGTTGTGTAGGTTTTGTTTTATGTTTTATAGGTTTTGCTTTACATTATGTAGGTTTTGATTGATGTTATGTAGGTTTTGGGTGTGACTTGTTTACGGTGTGTAGGTTTTGCTTGACGTTATATAAGTTTTGTATCTGTTATGTATGTTTTGCTCTACATCACGTAGGTTTTGGTTTCATATCTGTTACGGACACCCACATAATGTTAGCCTAAGCATACATAATGGGAGTCAATACCTACATATCACTTATTGAACAAATACATAAAGGGACGTAATTTCAATATTTACGGTAGAGAATGAGTAAAAGGTCATATATACGATTGTTTTGATGGGCAAGTGCACGTATTATGGTCGTGTTGAGAACACTTTGAACAAGTGTACGTCTTCCTTGGTCGTTTAGAATGAAGTAATACCCCTATTACGCATTTTATTATTGAGATTTTGGTCGGCCTGTTTGCTTTTAAATTGAGGCAGCTTACAAACCTTGTTCGCAACCTCCTCAAGTACATGTGTTCCAGCATCTCGAGCTTTAATACACTTAGCGTATGCATCGTACAAATTTGTTGTGTTGTAATACCAATGAGTGAGATAGACTATTGAAAGAGTAGCACTTTCGGCGGCAACTAGGGCATGGACACAAGGAATTTTGTCTACGTTATACCTCTTGCACAAACATTTTCTCTCCGTCATATTGAAAACATTAAATGATGTGTTGTTTGTCACATGTGCCTGATGTTCATATATTTGTTGTACCGCGAAAAGTTTGGCTTCCTGAACTCTCCCTAAAAGATCAATAATTGGCCCAACATCATTAAAACTAAAACGTGCATAACTTGAACCAAAACCTACAAGTAAAATTGAAATACCTACATTGTATACTTAAACCTACAAAACGGAAACAAAACCTACATAACAGAAAAACTACATAACGGAAGCGAAGACTACATTACAGAATCAAAACCTACATAGAGGAAGAAAAACCTACATAACGGTGGGAAAACCTACGTTGTGTAGGTTTTGTTTTATGTTTTGTAGGTTTTGCTTTACATTATGTAGGTTTTGATTGATGTTATGTAGGTTTTGGGTGTGACTTGTTTATGGTGTGTAGGTTTTGCTTGACGTTATATAGGTTTTTGTATCTGTTATGTATAATTTGCTGTACGTCACGTAGGTTTTGGGTTCATATCTGTTACAGAAACCCACATAACGTTAGCCTAAGCATACATAATGGGAGTTAATACCTACATATCACTTATTTAACAAATACATAAGGGGACGTAATTTCAATATTTATGACAGGGAATGAGTAAACGGTCATGTATACGATTGTTTTGCTGGGCAAGTGCGCGTATTATGGCCGTGTTGAGAACAATTTGAACAAGTGTACGTCTTCTTTGGTCATTTAGACTGAAGTACCACTTCTATTACGCGTTTTATTATTGAGATTTCGGTCGGCCTGTTTGCTTTCAAATTGAGGCAGCTTACAAACCTTGTTCGCAACCTCCTCAAGTACATGTGTTCCAGCATCTCGAGCTTTAATACACTTAGCGTATGCATCGTACAAATTTGTTGTGTTGTAATACCAATGAGTGAGATAGACTATTGAAAGAGTAGCACTTTCGGCGGCAACTAGGGCATGGACACAAGGAATTTTGTCTACGTTATACCTCTTGCACAAACATTTTCTCTCCGTCATATTGAAAACATTAAATGATGTGTTGTTTGTCACATGTGCCTGATGTTCATATATTTATGTGGGAATCAAAACCTACATAAAGGAAGAAAAACCTACATAATGGTGGGAAAACCTAGGTTGTGTAGGTTTTGTTTTATGTTTTGTAGGTTTTGCTTTACATTATGTTGGTTTTGATTGATGTTATGTAGGTTTTGGGTGTGACTTGTTTACGGTGTGTAGGTTTTGCTTGACGTTATATAGGTTTTTGTATCTGTTATGTATAATTTGCTGTACGTCACGTAGGTTTTGGGTTCATATCTGATGTGATCGTGAGCAGCATAGAAGCTAAGGAACCAGAGCTGGTAGGACCAATCACGCGTTCGAGAGCTAAGGAGTTGGCTAAGGAAGCTCACTCGCTTATGACTGAAGGATCGTTCTCGCCACCGGCTATGCAAGTCTTCAACATCTCCAACTTGAAGACTTCTCCTGGTAATGATAACTAGGTAACTTAGGTGAGGAAGTCGGTACTCTTTTTCCCATAGAGAGTTTTGTCCCAATTGGGTTTTCCTTCATGGTTTTTAATGAGGCAGATGGAATCACTACGGCGAGTTACTTAGAAGTCTTACCATTAGGAGAATAATGTACAAACCAATCTGGTTTTGTACTTAGTAGATTTTGAGGTGCACCATTAGGGGACGCCTCGTTGTTTTTATTTAAACGCTTCGTTGTTTTATTTAAGTTTCAAACTACATGTTGTTTTTTGGTTTAAAAACTACATGCTGTTCTGTTTTAGGGTTGTATTTAAACCCCAGAACTTGCTGTAAATTTCTTTAGAGTATTATCATTGAAAAAGACTTCTTATTGAGTTTTCCATGCTCTCAAGCCACGGTTCTGGAAATCCTAGAACCTGAATCTCCCATCACGTTGTGAGCCAAGAGATTCTTCACCAAATTCATCTAATCACCAAAATCTATCCATTAAATCCTTTCAGCCATCACCACACCAATTCAAATAACGTTTTTCATCCTATCATATCACCTTTCATCATCTCCATCAATCCTTCAGTTTTTTGTCTCACAGAGACCTTTGCCACGTATCTCAGGAAATACTCGATCAAATCCGCTCAAAACTCATAACCGAGTTTCTCACACTCCAATCTATCCGCTGCTCAAGTTTCATTCGATTCCGAGTACTCTAGCCCCGATTTTCAGAGTTCTATCCTAGGGAGAATCACATCAAGTGGTATCAGAGCCAACTCTGTGCCAAGGCTGAGAAATTCTCTAACCCTAATCTCTCTTTCTCTTGATTTTTTTCGTTTATGTTCTTTGTTTTAGTGTTAGTTTTGTTCTGTTCTTGTTGCTTAGGTTTAGAGAAACGTCTTTTGTTGTCCCTAGTTCTTAGGCAGTCGTGTTTTCCTCTTAGAATTAGGATTAGGTTTTGTTTTCACAATTGAATTAGGATTAGGTTTAATTTCCTGATTGAATTAGGATTAGAGTTTTGTTTTCCTTATTGAATTAGGATTAGGGTTTCGTTTTCCTGTTTGCTTTAGGATTAGGTTTTTAGTAATTCCTGTTTAGGTTAGGAATAGTTAGAAATCCTATTCCTACTAGGATTAGGAAAAGAATTTTCGATTTTTAGGCTTTTATTTCTTTTCTTTTCGTCTTAGAACTAGTTACTGTGAGCTGTTTTGACTTCTTTTCAGGTACAATGGAGCTTTCAGCTGAAGCTATGGAAGCTCTAAACAAAGCCATGGCTCAGCAAATCAAAGAGGCCAATCAAGCAATAGCTTCTCAGCTTACTCAGCAAATAGAGCAGCTCAACAGCAAGTTTGAGGACCGATTCAAAGGTCTATTGAAAGAGCGCAGTGCTTCGGACGCTGAATCTTCAGAACCACCTAGTCCCAATGAAGCTATACGCCTCGCCAAGGGTAAAGCACACATGGGAGAACCTTCGAGACAGCTACGCCGAACAATCAGATCACCTATCAGAGGTGGAGAAGCTCTTCATAATCATAGGAGAAACGTGGAGGGTTCAAGGAGAGCACAATCACGTCCACACCATGTTGCTGGACATAGGATTTACGTGGAATCAGATCGTGAGCATTCAGAAGAAGGTGAAAGATCAGATTATAGTCATGAAACGTTAAGGAGACCCAGAAACATAGGCAATGCACGAGATTATGATCCCTTGAGACAACAGCTGAATCATATCAAGATTCAATTTCCTCCTTTCCACGGTAGCAATGATCCAGAAGCTTACCTTGATTGGGAGAGGAAGATGGAATCAAATTTTTTGGTTCAAGGGACATATGAGCTTAATAAGGTGAAGATAGCTATATCTGAATTCAATGGCTATGCACTTTTGTGGTGGGAACAGTTGGGACTCATGAGAGATCGACATAGAGAGCCTCCAATCACGACTTGGATCAGCTTACTGCACAAATGAGGAAGAAGTTCGTTCCTGCACATTATCAGCGTGAAGTTCTTAGTAAGCTTAGACGTCTCACTCAAGGAACTAAATCAGTTAGAGACTACTATCAGGAGCTGGAAACGTTAATGATCAGGGCTGTTGTGAGAGAAAGTGAAGACATGGTGATGTCTAGGTTTCTTGGGGGACTTAACAGAGAGCTTCAGGATAAAGTAGAGCTACAGAACTACGACGATGTGCAAGAGATGGTCCATAAGGCAGAGTTGATTGAGTCGCAGCTCAAGAGGAAAGTTGGCAGATCTACTTTCACTTCCAATATTCCAAAACCGAGAGAATTCAACAAACCAGCCTCATTTAAACCAGCGACAACAACAGTTAGAGAAGAGGTTAAAACAGAGCTTAAAACCAGAAGTGGCACTTCTAATAGCAATGTCAGATGCTTCAAGTGTCAAGGAATGGGACACTACTCCAGAGATTGTCCTAATAAGAAGATGTTTCTATTGAGAGAAGGAGGAGAGATTGTGCCTCAGGATAGCTCAGAAAGTGAGGTAGGACGATTTGGAGGAGGAAGAAGCAGCTGCAGCAGTTGGAGAGTTACTTTTTGCACGTAGAGCATTGAGCATTCAGGTTCATCCAGATGATAAGGAACAGCGTGAGAATCTCTTCCACACCAGATGTGTAGTTGAGGATAAGGTTTGCACCTTGATTGTTGATGGAGGCAGCTGCACCAATGCCGCCAGTGAGGAGATGGTGAAGAAGCTTAATCTTAAGACTACTTCACATCCTAAACCGTATCAGCTGCAGTGGTTAGACAACAAGGGTGCTGTAACCGTTTCTCAGCAAGTACTCATCAAGTTGGCAATTGGGAAGTATGAAGATGAGTTGCTGTGTGATGTTGTGCCAATGAGGTCTAGTCACGTTCTGTTGGGCAGACCATGGCAGTATGATAGGCGTGTGATGCATGATGGGTACACAAATAAGCAGGTGTTTGAGTACAAGGGACGAAAAATCTCTCTTCTTCCACTTACACCAGCTGAAATATATAAGGATCAGATGCATATGAACAGAAAGGAGAAGGAGAAAGTGTCAAACGCATTGTACATCAATCACAGTGAGGTTAACAAGCTGTTTGATCCAGAAATGACTACTTTTATGTTTGTGTACAAGGAGACATTGGCGTGTACTAAACCATCAGAGAAGCTTCCACATGAGATGATTCAGATTATTGAGGAGTATAAGGACGTTTTTCCTGAGGAGATACCACCGGGACTGCCTCCAATTCGTGGTATTGAGCATCAGATTGATTTAGTGCTTGGTTCTGTGTTGCCAAACAAACCAGCTTACAGAACTAATCCAGTTGAGACTAAAGAGCTTGAGAAGCTAGGAGGAGTTGCAATCAACTACCCAACTTATGACAAGGAGCTGTATGCATTAGTTAGAGCACTTCAAACGTGGCAGCATTACTTGTGGCCAAAAGAATTTGTCATTCATACAGATCATGAGTTGTTGAAGCACTTAAAGGGACAGCAAAAGCTCAACAAGAGACACGCCAGATGGATGGAGTTTATTGAGACCTTCCCTTACGTTGTTAAGTACAAGAAAGGTAAGGATAATGTAGTCGCAGATGCATTATCCAGAAGGTACACTCTAATCTCTACTTTAACTTCAAAGTTAGATGGTTTTGAGCACATTGTAGAGCTTTATGAGACTGACATTGATTTTGCTGAGAGCTATGGTAAATGCCATAAGTTTGCTTGTGATAAATACTTTAGACAGGATGACTATTTATTCTACAACAATCGATTGTGCATACCAAGAGGATCCATCAGAGAATTGTTGGTTAGAGAAGCTCATGGTGGCGGATTGTCTGGTCATTTTGGAGTTTCCAAGACCTTACTTGGATTGCAAGATCACTTCTATTGGCCTAACATGAAGTCAGACGTTGAGAAGGTTTGTTCTAGATGTGCTGTATGCAAAATGGCAAAGAGTAAGGTGCAGCCTCACGGTTTGTACATACCTCTCCCTATCCCTTCTCAGCCTTGGACTCATATTTCCATGGATTTCGTGCTTGGCTTACCTCGAACCAGAAATGGTAGAGATTCTATTTTTGTAGTTGTTGACAGGTTCAGCAAGATGGCACACTTTATAGCTAGTCACAAGACCGATGATGCTGTTAGTGTAGCTAACTTGTTTTTCAGGGAGATAGTTCGCTTGCATGAAATGCCTCAAGTGATAGTTTCAGATCGAGATACCAAATTCTTAGGACATTTTTGGAGGACTTTATGGGCTAAACTAGGAACTAAGCTCACCTTTTCAACGAGTTGTCACCCTCAAACTGATGGCCAAACCGAGGTGGTGAACAGGACGTTGTCTACACTTCTCAGAGTGTTGGTTAAGAGCAACATCAAGTCATGGGAAGAATGCTTACCACACGTTGAGTTTGCCTACAATCACGCTAAGCATTCTGCCACTCTCTTTTCTCCCTTTGAAATCATTTATGGGTTTAATCCTCAGTCACCTCTAGACTTGATCCCTTTGCCTTTAAGTGTGAAATGTAGTTTAGATGGAAACGAAAAGGCTGATCAGGTGAGGAAAATACACGCTAAAGCTAAGGAGAATATAGAGAAGAAGACAGAGCAATATGAGAAGTATGCAAACAAGGGCGGAAAGGAGCTAATCTTGGAAGAAGGAGATTTGGTGTGGATTCACCTAAGGAAAGATCGATTTCCAGAAGAGAGGAAGAGCAAGCTTCAGCCACGAGTTGATGGACCATTCGAAGTCGTGAGGAGGATCAACAACAACACCTATCAGATTGATCTCCAAGGTAAGTATAACATATCTCCAACGTTCAATGTTTCTGACTTGCTTCCATATGTTGCAGATTCGGATTTGAGGACAAATCCTTTTGAAGAGGGAGAGGATGATGTGATCGTGAGCAGCATAGAAGCTAAGGAACCAGAACTGGTAGGACCAATCACGCGTTCGAGAGCTAAGGAGTTGGCTAAGGAAGCTCACTCGCTTATGACTGAAGGATCGTTCTCGCCACCAGCTATGCAAGTCTTCAACATCTCCAACTTGAAGACTTCTCCTGGTAATGATAACTAGGTAACTTAGGTGAGGAAGTCTGTACTCTTTTTCCCATAGAGAGTTTTGTCCCAATTAGGTTTTCTTTCATGGTTTTTAATGAGGCAGATGGAATCACTACGGCGAGTTACTTAGAAGTCTTACCATTTGGAGAATAATGTACAAACCAATCTGGTTTTGTACTTAGTAGATTTTGAGGTGCACCATTAGGGGACGCCTCGTTGTTTTTATTTAAACGCTTCGTTGTTTTATTTAAGTTTCAAACTACATGTTGTTTTTTGGTTTAAAAACTACATGCTGTTCTGTTTTAGGGTTGTATTTAAACCCGAGAACTTGCTGTAAATTTCTTTAGAGTATTATCATTGAAAAAGACTTCTTATTGAGTTTTCCATGCTCTCAAGCCACGGTTCTGGAAATCCTAGAGCCTGAATCTCCCATCACGTTGTGAGCCAAGAGATTCTTCACCAAATTCATCTAATCACCAAAATCTATCCATTAAATCCTTTCAGCCGTCACCACACCAATTCAAATAACGTTTTTCATCCTATCATATCACCTTTCATCATCTCCATCAATCCTTCAGTTTTTTGTCTCACAGAGACCTTTGCCACGTATCTCAGGAAATACTCGATCAAATCCGCTCAAAACTCATAACCGAGTTTCTCACACTCCAATCTATCCGCTGCTCAAGTTTCATTCGACTTGACCTCAACACTCGAGCACACCAAGCTCGAGCATTCCGATTTAGCCTCTGGAAATCAACACTCGACCATAACACTCGACCACACTAAGGTCGAGTGTCCGCTCGATGATGACTGGTCAGAGCTCAAATCGCCGAAAGTGGAACTCAAACCACTCCCCTCCGGGCTCAGGTACGCATTTCTTGGATCTAACTCTACTTATCCAGTAATAGTAAATAATGCATTGAGTGATGATGAGTTAAACATGTTGCTTTCTGAATTAAGACGGTTTAGAAAAGCCTTAGGATACTCACTGTCTGATATTAGAGGGATCTCTCCCGATTTATGCACACACAGAATTCACCTTGAAAATGAATCTTATTCTAGCAGGGAACCTCAAAGGAGATTGAATCCGAATTTAAAGGAGGTCGTTAAGAAAGAAATTTTAAAACTGTTAGATGCTGATATAATCTATCCTATTTCTGATAGTAAATGGGTGTCTCCTGTGCATTGTGTGCCTAAAAAGAGAGGGGTCACTGTCATTAGAAACGAAAATGATGACTTGATTTCAACAAGAACCATTACAGGACATAGAATGTGCATTGATTTTAGGAAATTGAATTCTGCATCTAGAAAAGATCATTATCCTTTGCCATTCATAGACCAAATGCTTGAAAGGTTGGCTAATCATTCATATTATTGTTTCCTTGATGGATATAGTGGATTTTTCCAAATCCCTATACATCCAAATGATCAGGAAAAAACAACCTTTACTTGCCCTTATGGTACATTTGCATATAGGAGAATGCCATTTGGTCTTTGTAATGCACCTGCTACTTTTCAACGTTGCATGACTTCTATATTTTCGGATCTGATTGAGGAGATGGTCGAAGTGTTCATGGACGATTTCTCTGTCTATGGTTCTTCCTTCTCCTCTTGTTTGTCAAACTTGTGCAGGGTTCTATCTAGGTGCGTTGAGACGGATTTAGTGCTTAATTGGGAGAAATGCCACTTTATGGTGAAAGAAGGGATCGTTTTAGGTCATAAGATTTCTGAAAGGGGCATTGAAGTCGACAAAGCCAAGATAGAGGTTATGGTTCAGTTACAACCACCGAAAAATGTCAAGGACATTAGGAGTTTCTTGGGACATGCAGGATTCTATAGGCGGTTTATCAAAGACTTTTCAAAAACTGCTAGACCTTTGACTCGTCTCCTTTGTAAAGAGGCGGATTTCGTCTTTGACGAGGAATGCCTCAAGGCTTTTCTCGAACTCAAAGACGCCTTGATAACAGCACCAATAGTTCAAGCACCCGATTGGAATCTCCCTTTTGAGATAATGTGTGATGCTAGTGACTATGCTGTTGGAGCAGTTCTGGGACAGAAGATAGACAAGAAACTGAATGTGATCTACTATGCTAGTAGAACACTAGACGAAGCCCAGGTGAAATACGCAACCACGGAGAAGGAATTGCTTGCAGTTGTGTTCGCCTTTGAAAAATTTCGGTCCTATCTGGTTGGATCAAAAGTTATTGTACATACTGATCATGCAGCTCTAAGATACTTGATGAAAAAGAAGGATACTAAGCCTAGACTGCTTAGATGGATTTTGTTGCTACAAGAATTCGACATGGAGATAGTCGATAAACCAGGGGTTGAAAACGGTGTTGCTGATCACTTATCGAGAATACAGGTTGAAGAAACCCTTCCAATGAATGATTTTATGCCTGAAGAGCAGCTGTTGAGTTTTTCCACCGAACACTCGACCATGACACTCGAGCACCACCTGCTCGAGTGTCAAACCCACAGACAAAGAAGGCGTTTTTCGATCGGATCGAAGTTTATGGGAACATGTTTACCATGGTATGCCGATTTGGTAAACTATTTGGGCGGAGAAGAGCTGCCTAAAACCTTGAATTATCATCAAAGGAAGAAATTTTTTAGGGATGTAAGGCAGTATTTTTGGGATGAGACTTATCTATACAAGCAAGGATCTGATGGACTATTCAGAAGATGTGTATCAGAAGAGGAAGTCAATGGAATTTTGGAACATTGTCATGGATCTACTTATGGAGGACACTTTGCTGCATTCAAAACAGCACAGAAAATCCTTCAATCCGGGTTATGGTTACCATCGATTTTTAAAGACTGCCAAGAGTTCATATCCAGATGTGATTGCTGCCAAAGAATGGGCAGTATAAGCAAGAGGAATGAGATGCCGCAGAATCCGATCTTGGAGATAGAAGTGTTTGACTGTTGGGGAATCGATTTCATGGGACCATTTAAGCCTCCTTCTTTAGGAAGCAGTTACATTTTGGTTGCTGTGGATTATGTCTCTAAATGGGTAGAAGCTATTGCAGCTCCTACAAACGATGCAAAGGTGGTACTTAAACTTTTCAGACACATTATATTTCCCAGATTTGGTGTGCCAAGAGTTGTGATTAGCGATGGAGGATCCCATTTTGTCAACAAGGTTTTCGAAAATTTGCTTAAGAAACATGGGGTTAAACACAAAGTGGCAACTCCTTATCATCCTCAAACCAGCGGACAAGTTGAAGTCTCTAATAGACAAATTAAATCGATTTTGATGAAGATAGTTGGGCTGTCCAAACGTGATTGGGCCGCCAAATTGGATGATACTCTTTGGGCCTATAGGACTGCTTTCAAAACACCTATTGGCCGCACACCTTTTCAATTACTCTATGGAAAATCCTGCCATTTACCAGTTGAGATAGAGTACAAATCGATTTGGGCAACCAAACTCTTGAATTTCGATATCAAGACAGCGCAAGAGAAAAGGCAGATGGACTTACATGAACTCGAAGAAATCAGACTCGAAGCATATGACAGCTCAAAAGCATACAAGGATCGAACAAAAGCAGCTCATGACAAAAAGATCCAGCAGAAAACAATCAAAGTTGGTGATCAAGTGCTACTCTTTAACTCAAGACTCAAGCTATTTCCAGGAAAGCTACGATCGAAGTGGTCTGGTCCGTTCAAAGTATTACAAGTTTTACCTTATGGAGCAGTCACTTTAGCCAATAGCAATGGAGAAGGATTCACTGTAAACGGTCATAGAATAAAGCCTTACTTGGCAAAAAGCAAGATTCCCGAGGGAACTTCGGTTCTGCTCGATGAACCACCTCCTCTCCAATAAAAAGGAGGAAAGTCGAGCTTGAGACTATAAACAAGCGCAGTTGGGAGGCAATCCCAAAGGTATCCTCTGTATATACATTCAATTTCTTTCTTTTCGCATATTTACTTACAAATTTGCTATTTTATCATTTTTTCATACATCTATTTCGACTTACATGCACTTGGAAGGTTTTTTGGGTCTCTTTTGCAGGAAAATAGGGCCCACATGGGATAAGTAGGGTCAAAACCGACAAGATGGGACAACACTCGACCACGCCTGGTCGAGTGTCCCACTCGAGCATCAGCCAGCTTTTGGCAGACTGACACTCGACCAAACCTGCTCGAGTGTCAGGCTCGAGCGTCCCGCCTTCATGCCTATTCACATACCTCCAAGCCTATAACTGCCAAAAGCTGAGAAAGGGAAGACATTTACTCCGAAAAATGGGTTAAATCTTTCTTTAATGCAATATCTTTTCCATTTAATTCAAAAAGATTTGATTTAATCCAAGTTCAAATTTTGAATTTGAAAAGGCTCCCCCTTGTTTTTCTCCTCTATAAAAGGAGGAGGAGCCTCTCTCCTTCCATTCACACGAAATACATTCTCTCTCTAACATTTCTCTCTAGTTGTTCTCTCTTTTACAGAAGCAAATCGTCCCTCTTTTTGTTCATCCACTACACTCGATCACCCCTGCTCGAGTGTCTTGTTCGAGTGTCCGAAAACTTACTCTTCCTCCGACCTACTTTCACCATGACAGACGGAAAATCCAACAAAGCCAACCTCCTCCGCCTCAGGGCCAAAAATAATGCTCGATCCAGAAGCAATCCTTTACAAGGAGAGTCTTCCATGGCCGCAAGCAGACCCGGCAGAAAAGAGAAGAGGAGGATGGAAGTGCAGTCTGAGAATGAGTCGGAAGAAAGAGGAGAATACATGGATGAAGACGAATTTGACCCAGACCTTGCTGCTGAAACACTCCGTGAAGATGGATATGGTGAAAGAGAGGCGGCAGAAGCAAGAGAGATAATTCTTGCCGGAAAAAGATAGAAGGAGATGAAGGAGAGGCATAACTCGGCAAGAGCACTAAGCGATCTGCGGAGGATGGATTTTTTAGGTACCCGCTATCCATGCAAGGAAGCGCTAACCGCAATGGGGATAACAAGAGATGTGGATCTCATGTTGCAAAATTGTGGGCTGTCCACATTTGTGCAATATCCGCAAAGAGCTTACAAAGAAGAGACTCTTCAGTTTTTGGCAACGATTCAAATCATTCTATACGATGCTGAAAACGAGAGTCTCCAAGAAAAGCAAGGTGGCGGTTACATCTTCTTTGCAATAAGAGGAAGGGACTATCAAATGACATTCAAAGCACTTAGGGACCTCTTCGAGTTCCCAAAAGCCGAGTCCGAAAATTATGGACCCGATTTTGATAGAGCTGAGTTGGATGATGTGTGGAGGTCGATTGCATCAACAAGGAGCAGATTCTCATCCTCCCGATCTAAGGCATCACTGATCCGAAACCCGGCATTGAGGTATTTTCGAACAATCCTAGCAAATACATTTTTCTCACGTTTTACTACTGGAACCATTAACCTAGGAGAAATGGAGATGTTGGTGACTGCTCTTAAAGACATTGTTGGTCAAAAGAGTGACGGATCCCCGATTATTGGAGATCGAAACAATGCTGGATTAACCATCCAGTTTGCCAACCAATTAGTCACATACCGAGATTGGGCAAGGGATAACAAAACTGGAGGACGTGATGGAAAGATCACAATTGGCAGACTTATCACATGCATTCTGGAAAGGTGCAATGTGCCAATCGATGAGACACAATGGGCTGACCCTCGGTTCATGAACATCGATCATTTAAGGAGGAGTCAATTCTTGGCCACAATGGAAGTTCGAGGTAAGCTCCTTTACTCTTTCCATCATTTACTTAGACCAAACGCTTTTCTGCTCTTGCCAAACAGGGAGTACACGACAATAAGAATGGGGCGAAACACGGATTTCAACCCACCTCTAGAAGCCTTGTACGATCCCAATGAACCTCAGCAGAGTTCATCACCAACAAACAGCGATGAGGTGGATCCCGAGGCATATTGTTTTGAAGAATACACGATGCCACCTCGTCAAGGAGAACCAATCCGAGAAGCACACAAGCACATAGGCTTGTTGCAGAAAATGAACAAATGGTTGATGAAAAAGGTGAAGAAGCTGACTGCTAGCGACGAAGCTAGAAGGCAGGAAAACGATGATCTAAGTAGAAGAGTTGCAGCTCTAGAAAGGAACAGCAGACCACCACCACCACCAACAATTCGCCCAAGAAGAGCCTCCATATCCACAGATCGTGAAAGGCAACACCAACCAGCACCAGCTAGACGTTCCTCAGCTAACCCAGCAGCCTTCTCATACAGAAGACCATTTGATGCAGCAGGAGCAAGCTCGAGCCAACCGCTCGAGCACCAATCAGTCGAGCACTCCGAACACTCGACGGACACGCTCGAGCAAGCTGTGGCATCCGATTACTGGAATCATTAAGAGGTACCAAAACCCCTTCCTTTCATTATAAATACCATTGCATATTTTTCAATTGACTTGCTTTTACATTTCTTTTACTTAGCTTGCTTTTGCATATTTTTCACTTGACTTGCTGGTCTACGATCCTCTATCGGACTTTTATACACACAAGGGACTGTGTGATTTAAGTTTGGGGGAGGGTTCTAGAGGATATTTGACTTTGTTTTCTGTGGTTCTTAGTTTTTTCTTGCATTTGATCATATTGCATCACATCTAAGGCATAGAAAAACCAAAAAAAAAAAAAATCGAAAATGCATAAGTCAAAAACAGAGTGTTCATGTAGTTGCATTGCATTCATATAGGATTGAGTCTAGAGTTTCGGGAATCATCTTGCTAGATAGGTAGACTTGCTAGGTTGATTGGCTAGTAACCATAGTGAACTCTTAGACTTGCGTTTTCCCTCTTGAACACTGATAGGTAGATCATTAACCTTTGAAACCAATACTTAGGTTGTGTCTCGAAAAGAACCTGATTTGTTACCTCATAATCGAATTTTATTTTCCAAATTAGGGGCTTGAGATACATTGCATAAGATCCTTCCTTAGGTTCAGCTAGCTAAGTAAAAAGAAAAGCATGAGGTGAATATAGAATCATCCTTCTCAAAACTCGGCTCAAAATATATGGTCTAAGATGAACGGGGATTGTGCGTAAACCCGTACCTTCTTGTGTTCATCAATAAAACCATTTCGATATCGCCTAAAATGAACCGGGACTGTGCGTAAACCCGTACTTTTTCGCGTCTCATTGATAAAGCTAATACATCGATGCCTAAGGTGAACCGGGACTGTGCGTAAACCCGTACTTTTTCGTGCTTCATTGATAAGCTAAAGCCAATAAAAACGAGTAAAGAGTTGAGAAGTGGTCGAAAATGCTTAAACCATTAGTGACTAGCTGAATTTGAGGAAGTTGAATCCCAAAGTCTTTGATTAATAGCCCCTTTTGCGGACTGCACTTGAAAGAAATAGGTTTCGAATCAGAATTTCTTAAGAGACCAACTAAGTGTTAGGGAATAATCGGTCTTGATGCTAAGCCTTGATGAAAGTAAATTGTGGTTCTTACAAAAGAATGAGGTTTCACTTGTGGGTTACAGTTTTTTCGATTTGGCAGGTCATTTGTTTAAGTAAGATGTTCCCATTGTTAGCAACTTCTCTTCCTTCTTAGCTCGATGCACATTTGCTTGAGGGCAAGCAAAGACTAAGTTTGGGGGAGTTGATGTGTCTGCATTTTACCACATTTTAGGACCATTATTTAGCATGTTTAGCATTCATACTTGCATTATTATCGTTGTTTTAGGTTCCTTTTAGCATAATTTGCATTATTAGTATCGGGCATTGCATACATTGCATAAAAGGGACTTTTAGGTACTTTTTGGAGCTTATCACGAAGTATTTCGGAGTACAAGAAGACCAATGAGGAATCGACTAGTCTAAGGTTGAAGTTCAAGATGCAAACTAGAAGATTTGTCACTCGAGTCTCCGGCACTCGAGCATGACACTCGACCATCACTTGGTCGAGTGCCTTTACGGACCAGAACCGAGACTTTAGACGAAGATTGAATCCTTGGGCTTCTCTGCGAAAAAGGCCCATCAAAAGCCCCTTTGTGCAAGCCCAATTATCTTTTAGTTCTTTTCTATTTTTCTTTCTTAGGGAAATTTCCTTTTAACTTTTAAAAGGAAATTCCCATTTTTCTTTCAAGGGAATTTTTCCCTTTTTCTCTTTAAGTATTTTTCCTTTTTCTTTAAGATCTTTTGATCTATAAATTGTACTAGAATTTCTACTTTCAATATCCAATATTTTCTAGCAATTTTCGAGTCTCTTACTTTACTAAGGCATTTACGATTTTTTAGCTTTAAGTTTTATGCAATTAGGTTTCGATTTTAAGTCTTTATTTTATTTCATGAATTCTGAGTAAGTTAGTCTAGGGTTCTTGAGGAAAGGGTGAGATTAGGGGAAAACTTAGGGATTTCTAGATTTGTCTATGTTTAAATAAGGTCTTAGATCTCTTTAGTTTAATGCTTGTTTCTTTCTGATCAATTGAAATTCGATCTCTTGGTGAATCCCCCCCGAGAGGCGTTTGAGGAATCACTTGAACATGCTTAAATTAAGATAGCATCTTCCTAGCTCAAGAGATTGATTGTCTAGGGTGTTATTAGGCTTTGTAAGGTCCATATTTAAGGCCTCTTGAATTTCCAATCGTTGGGCGAGAGTCAAGTCAGGTTGTCTTTTAGGAGAGGTCCCATTGCGCGAGAGCGAATGTGATTACTTTGTGATTCCTTGCTTAGAGGTCATCTAAATAGGTTGATAGATAAGTCTAGAACCCCTAGGAATACCCTAATCATTGATCCTAATCCTCGAGAACCCGTTTTTCCTTTATTGAATTTTCGTGATTTTAATACTCTATTTTAGGTTGAGATTTCTTGTTACACTTCCTTATTAGTTTCATTATTGCTTTACTTTTAATGCTCTGTTTTACATTCTAATACTCTGTTTCATTTTTAGCATTTTTAAGATTTCGTTATCACCTAGGATATATCACCACTCACTAAAACCGAATTTGGCTTAGATTAGAATAAGTAGATTATATCTTGATTGCTAGTTACTCTCCCAGTGGATTGACACCATACTGTACTGCAATTGATTAAATAGACAGTTTGGTATTTGAGAAAACACCGCAAAAACCATGTTTACCAGCAATGCACGAGATTATTATCCCTTGAGACAGCAGCTGAATCATATCAAGATTCAATTTCCTCCTTTCCATGGTAGTAATGATCCAGAAGCTTACCTTGATTGGGAGAGGAAGATGGAATCGAATTTTTTGGTTCAAGGGACATATGAGCTTAATAAGGTGAAAATAGCTATATCTGAATTCAATGGCTATGCACTCTTGTGGTGGGAACAGTTGGGACTCGTCAGAGATAGACAAAGAGAGCCTCCAATCACCACTTGGACAGAACTAGTTGCGCACATGAGGAGAAAATTTGTGCCTGCCCATTATCAGAGAGAGATGCTTAGCAAGTTGAGACGCCTTGTACAAGGCACCAGATCAGTTCGTGATTACTATCAGGAGTTGGAGACACTTATGATCAGAGCTGATTTGAGGGAGAGTGAGGATATGGTGATGTCACGTTTTCTTGGGGGATTGAACAGAGAGTTGCAAGATAAGGTAGAGTTGCAGAATTATGAAGATGTGCAAGAGATGGTGCACAAAGCTGAGTTGATAGAAGCACAACTTAAGAGGAGAATTGGCAGGTCTACTTTCACTTCTAGTATCCCTAAGCCAAGAGAATTCACTAAATCAGCTCCAATCAAAGATAATAGACCCGCAGCCTCTGTAGTGAAAGAAGAGGTCAAAACAGAGCTTAAAACCAGAAGTGGCACTTCTAATAGCAATGTCAGATGCTTCAAGTGTCAAGGAATGGGACACTACTCCAGAGATTGTCCTAATAAGAAGATGTTTCTATTGAGAGAAGGAGGAGAGATTGTGCCTCAGGATAGCTCAGAAAGTGAGGTAGAGGACGATTTGGAGGAGGAAGAAGCAGCAGCAGCAGTTGGAGAGTTACTTTTTGCACGTAGAGCATTGAGCATTCAGGTTCATCCAGATGATAAGGAACAGCGTGAGAATCTCTTCCACACCAAATGTGTAGTTGAGGATAAGGTTTGCACCTTGATTGTTGATGGAGGCAGCTGCACCAATGCCGCCAGTGAGGAGATGGTGAAGAAGCTTAATCTTAAGACTACTTCACATCCTAAACCGTATAAGCTGCAGTGGTTAGACAACAAGGGTGCTGTAACCGTTTCTCAGCAAGTACTCATCAAGTTGGCAATTGGGAAGTATGAAGATGAGTTGCTGTGTGATGTTGTGCCAATGAGGTCTAGTCACATTCTGCTGGGCAGACCATGGCAGTATGATAGGCGTGTGATGCATGATGGGTACACAAGCAAGCAGGTGTTTGAGTACAAGGGACGAAAAATCACTCTTCTTCCACTCACACCAGCTGAAATCTACAAGAATCAGATGCATATGAACAGCAAGGAGAAGGAGAAAGTGTCAAATGCATTGTACATCAATCACAGTGAGTTTAACAAGCTGTTTGATCCAGAAATGACTACTTTTATGTTTGTGTACAAGGAGACATTGGCGTGTACTAAACCATCAGAGGAGCTTCCACATGAGATGATTCAGATTATAGAGGAGTATAAGGATGTTTTTCCAGAGGAGATACCATCAGGTTTGCCTCCAATTCGTGGGATTGAGCATCAGATTGACATAGTTCTGGGTTCAGTTTTGCCAAACAAATCCGCTTACAGAACTAATTCAGTTGAGACTAAAGAGCTTCAGAAGCTAGGAGGAGCTGCAATCAACTACCCAACTTATGACAAGGAGCTGTATGCATTAGTTAGAGCACTTCAAACGTGGCAGCATTACTTGTGGCCAAAAGAATTCGTCATTCATACAGATCATGAGTCGTTGAAGCACTTAAAGGGACAGCAAAAGCTCAACAAGAGACACGCCAGATGGATGGAGTTTATGGAGACCTTCCCCTACGTTGTTAAGTACAAGAAAGGTAAGGATAATGTAGTCGCAGATGCATTATCCAGAAGGTACACTCTAATCTCTACTTTAACTTCAAAGTTAGATGGTTTTGGGCACATTGTAGAGCTTTATGAGACTGACAATGACTTTGCTGAGAGCTATGGAAAATGCCATAAGTTTGCTGTTGATAAATTCTTTAGACAGGATGGTTATTTGTTCTACAATAATCGCTTGTGTATACCAAGAGGATCAATCAGAGAGCTGCTAGTTAGAGAGGCGCATGGAGGTGGATTAGCATGGCATTTTGGAGTTACAAAGACTCTACTTGGACTGCAAGATCACTTTTATTGGCCAAACATGAAAACAGATGTCGATCAGGTTTGCTCTAGGTGTGAAACATGTAAAATGGCTAAGAGTAATGTACAGCCACACGGTTTGTACACACCTCTTCCTATTCCTTCACAACCCTGGACTCATTTATCTATGGACTTTGTACTTGGCTTACCTCGAACCAGAAATGGTAGAGATTCTATTTTTGTGGTTGTTGACAGGTTTAGCAAGATGCCTAACTTAATAGCTAGCCACAAGACGGATGATGCTGTTTGTGTAGCTAATCTGTTTTTCAGGGAAGTTGTGAGATTGCATAGAATGCCTCAAGTGATAGTTTCAGATCGAGACACCAAATTCTTAGGGCATTTCTGGCAGACTGATGGACAGATAGAAGTAGTGAACAGAACGTTGTCAACACTTCTAAGGACGTCGGTGAAGAGCAACATCAAGTCATGGGAAGAGTGTCTACGACATGTAGAGTTTGCTTACAATCATGCTAAGCATTCTGCCACTCTCTTTTCTCCCTTTGAGATTGTTTACGGTTTTAACCCACAATCCCCTCTAGACTTGATTTCTTTGCCTTTGAGTGTGAAATGTAGTGCAGATGGAAAAGCAAAGGCTGAACAAGTTAGGAGAATTCATGCCAAAGCCAAGGGGAACATAGAGAAGAAGACAGAGCAATACAAGAAGTACGCCAACAAAGGAAAAAAGGAGCTGATATTTGAAGAAGGAGATTTGGTCTGGATTCATCTCAGGAAAGACCAATTTCCAGAAGAGAGGAAGAGCAAGCTACTGCCACGAGTTGATGGTCCATTTGAAGTCATCCAGAGGATCAACAACAATGCTTACAAGATCGATCTCCGAGGTAAGGATAACATATCAAATTCGTTCAATGTTTCTGATTTGCTTCCTTATGTTGCAGATACAGATTTGAGGACAAATCCTTTTCAAGAGGGAGAGGATGATATGATCGTGGATGACACAACAGCTGCAGCACCTGAAGTAGAGGGTCGGATTACACGTTCCAGAGCTAAGGAGATGGCCAAGGAAGCTCATTCCCTCATTGGAGAAGGAGTTAACGAGCTAGCAGCTGCACAAGTCTTCAACATCTCCATCTTGAAGACTTCTCCTGGTAATGATAACTAGGTAACTTAGGTGAGGAAATTTGTACTCTTTTTCCCATCGAGAGTTTTGTCCCAATTGGGTTTTCTCTCATGGTTTTTAATGAGGCAGATGGAATCACTACGGCGAGTTACTTAGGAGTCTTACCATTAGGAGAATAATGTACAAACCAATCTGGTTTTGTACTTAGTAGATTTTGAGGTGCACCATTAGGGGACGCCTCGTTGTTTTTATTTAAACGCTTCGTTGTTTTATTTAAGTTTCAAACTACATGTTGTTTTTTGGTTTAAAAACTACATGTTGTTCTGTTTTAGGGTTGTATTTAAACCCCAGAACTTGCTGTAAATTTCTTTAGAGTATTATCATTGAAAAAGACTTCTTATTGAGTTTTCCATGCTCTCAAGTCACGGTTCTGGAAATCCTAGAGCCTGAATCTCCCATCACGTTGTGAGCCAAGAGATTCTTCACCAAATTCATCTAATCACCAAAATCTATCCATTAAATCCTTTCAGCCGTCACCACACCAATTCAAATCACGTTTTTCATCCTATCATATCACCTTTCATCATCTCCATCAATCCTTCAGTTTTTTTGTCTCACAGAGACCTTTGCCACGTATCTCAGGAAATACTCGATCAAATCCGCTCAAAACTCATAACCGAGTTTCTCACACTCCAATCTATCCGCTGCTTAAATTTCATTCGATTCCGAGTTCTCTAGCCCCGATTTTCAGAGTCCTTTCCTAGGGAGAATCACATCACAATACCTACATATCACTTATTGAACAAATACATAAAGGGACGTAATTTCAATATTTACGGTAGAGAATGAGTAAAAGGTCATGTATACGATTGTTTTGATGGGCAAGTGCACGTATTATGGTCGTGTTGAGAACACTTTGAACAAGTGTACGTCTTCCTTGGTCGTTTAGAATGTAGTAATACCCCTATTACGCATTTTATTATTGAGATTTTGGTCGGCCTATTTGCTTTTAAATTGATGGCGCCTTACAAACCTTGTTCGCAACCTCCTCAGATACATGTGTTCCGGCATCTCGAGCTTTAATACACTTAGCGTATGCATCGTACAAAGTTGTTGTGTGGTAATACCAATGAGTGAGATAGACTATTGAAAGAGTAGCACTTTCGGCGGCAACTAGGGCATGGACACAAGGAATTTTGTCTACGTTATACCTCTTGGACAAACATTTTCTCTCTGTCATATTGAAAACATTAAATGATGTGTTGTTTGTCATATGTGCCTGATGTACATATATTTGTTGTACCGCGAAAAGTTTGGCTTCCTGAACTCTCCCTAAAAGATCAATAATTGGCCCAACATCATTAAAACTAAAACGTGCATAACTTGAACCAAAACCTACAAGTAAAATTGAAATACCTACATTGTATACTAAAGCCTACAAAACAGAAGCAAAACCTACATAACAGAAAAACTACATAACGGAAGCGAAGACTACATTACGGAATCAAAACCTACATAAAGGAAGAAAAAACTACATAACGGTGGGAAAACCTACGTTGTGTAGGTTTTGTTTTATGTTTTGTAGGTTTTGCTTTACATTATGTAGGTTTTGATTGATGTTATGTAGGTTTTGGGTGTGACTTGTTTACGGTGTGTAGGTTTTGCTTGACGTTATATAGGTTTTTGTATCTGTTATGTATAATTTGCTGTACGTCACGTAGGTTTTGGGTTGATATCTGTTACAGAAACCCACATAACGTTAGCCTAAGCATACATAATGGGAGTTAATACCTACATATCACTTATTTAACAAATACATAAGGGGACTTAATTTCAACATTTATGGCAGGGAATGAGTAAACGGTCATGTATACGGTTGTTTTGATGGGCAAGTGTGCGTATTATGGCCGTGTTGGGAACACTTTGAAC
>JAKUCM010005764.1:0-17890 GCA_023374145.1 Lepidium sativum
GAGAGTACAATTTATAATCTGATTACTAAGAACACAATTATAACCAAGGAAAAGTGAGTTTGATAGAAACATAACTAATTACTATTATTACTATTATTAGTTTGATATAAGTTACTCACATATTGTTTTTCAGTTCAAAATCAATCTTAGGTGTTCGTTTGCCACGAACATCGATAAGATGCATGTCAGAAATCCTGTGAAGCTGACCAACAACATCTGCAAATAAAGTTTACACCAGGTGTAATGAGTGATTTGATGTACTATAAACAACACAAAAGCAACGAAAAAACTAACCGATAAGCACTTTAGTTGTAGTCGTCTGATCAAGAACATAATCAAAGGTTGCTTGACGAAAAAACGAATCATCTGTTACAAGATCACAGTCAACAACAGTTGTCATATAGTGGAAACTGAGCTTGTACTCGTTCTCTGATGGCCTGATTTGCGAGTAATCTTTAGCCACGTTAAAATTTTTGATAACCTTCCACTTCCCAACTGGAAGTAAATTTGCGAATTTTTTCGTATACTCCTGACGAACAACAGCACCAATTTTATCTCCCTGCACAGACAATTGATAAGCATTATTTTCAAACAGAATTTTGCTTATGTAAAAATTACCTTTCATTTACGAATTAGATATCACAATTACGAAATCGATATAAAAATTAAACATTTTGAAAGTGAATTCACTTACGCATTTGTCACCTAGGATTAACTCAATAGATGCCCTGATTACCCATTCAGACCGAAATGGTTTAAGATTAGCGAACAGAGTAAATTGAGATGGCAACGCAAGATGTTTTGGAGAAGCATAAACTAAGGTATCGAATTTCGTATTCGCCATTGTTGCATGGTAGTGAGAATTTCAGAAACATAAATTACATATATAGGAATAGAAAAACAGAATAGTTACACAGTAGTGTGGTAGAAAGCGGTGTGCGAAAATTAAGTCGTGGACAGTTGGTGATCGTATGGTTAGTTACATGTTTTTCGAAAATAAAGCATTTGTAAAAAGATCTGAAATCAATTTTTGAAAAATAATTTTTTGTAATATTCTGCGAATAGAGGTTGTTTTAAGAAATCTACCTCAGAGATGACCAAAGTTGTTGTAATATAATGCATCTGAGTACATTAACGCCTAAACCACCTAATTACAATGCTTGTCTAATACATCCGACTACACTAAAACTGAGTCGGAGAGTGCCTGCTTAGCGCGCAAATGCGTCCTAACCCGATTTTTAGAACACTGGTTACAAGTATGTGGTGAACGTGCCAACCCAACTTTATTACGATTTTCTCATTCGTCGTGACTAAAATCATATAGTGAGAACAATCATATAATAATGATATCACTAGAAAGAACAAAACTTGTACTAACAGAATATCGAGATCATAAGTTGATGCATGTGCGTGTGTTACACAGTGACAACTGTTGATGTATGTGCGTGTGTTTTTTGTCAGCAGATGAAGCAGATTGACTTTGTTCTCGTCGTGTTACGGTCTTCTAGACCTTTGAGGAACCATCTAATTGCTAGGTGCTCTGAAGCATAAGTCATGAACGAGACTAGAACCATGGCTACGGCTATCATCAAACCCAACCTGCTTAATATGTACAAGAAACAGGCAAATCAGTATATAAACCCAGTGGAAAAGTGTGATGAATTAAGAACAATTCATGAAACTGAGCAATATATAAACACATTCCTAGAAATACGATTCATTCGTGACAGGTAACTAAAGGAAAGAAAGAACACAAAGTCAACTTTAAGAAGAAAAGACCAAAGAACCCTAAGCAAGTATTTTATCAAAGATTTTTCTTGTCATAATATCGACGTTGAAACAAAGGATTACTTGATGCTACTGATGCAGCCAAGATGAAGAAATTTACCTTACAAATAAAGCGGTGACACCTAATATGTAGGGCAATGAAATGGCAGCAAAAGCCAAAAATATCATCCCTAATCCATAAGACCATGTAGTCAAGTCATAAGACGTATCTGCCCGCTGATGAACTGTTGATTTGTCAAAAAAAGTTAATAAAAAACAAAAACTAAATCAAAAGGACATTGTATCTCTGTGGCTATATAGCTCACAGAATGAGACTTGGTGAAAGAGAGAAAAATTGTGGAAAAGTACAATTTAAAGTTTTGCATAGAACGCCACATATATAAACATTACGTTTTCAACATATCAATACCTTTTTCAGAATCTTCCAGTGATGATTCTGTTTGCGCCGAAAGAGATCCTGTTTGATTTGCAATTTTCTTGCCATATTGATACACTAGAAGTAGAAAGCCACCAAATAAAAGGAAGAAGATTGTAAATGTCCACTCATATATCAAAATCAAGCCAGTCCATGGCATGATTTGCCTTGGCACAATCATGAAGGAAACTCCAATGGATATCAAAACGACCACAAAACAGACTACAACTGAAACTGCCCCCCAAGTATTGAGGAATCTTAGAGTGTATGCCAGTGTGGAGCTGTAGCGATAGTAAAAGATTTAATATTAGATCTAGCATTTGAAAAAGCAAAAAGGCACGTAAATGAGCAATTATGAGATAAAAAAAGATCTGGAAATGAAGACTAACTTGATAATTGGAATTCATGGTAGACAATGATGATACACCACTATAACTAACTGTTCCATTAGATCTAATTTTGTAATATAGATGTCTGATCTGAAGGCATAATGAGCTCCTGCACAATGAACCCAAAAAGTCACGTCCCTGCAACAGAAAGAAGAGGACAAAACATGAAATGGAGATCCAAAGGAGGCAAATTTGACTGAGACGGAAGGAATGGTGGGTACAACAAGAATAACCTTTATGGAACGATAAAAGCAGAACAAAAGCCCACAAAGTGGTAACAAGAAAAGGAACTTGACCATGACTTCATCATTTGGGGATTTTCCACCTCCAGTTCCAGGAAGAGTCTCCTCAAGCCTTACCCTAATGCTCTAGAGATGTCCATGTGAAACTTAACTTAGAAACTCACTCAATAGAACTTGAATTTCACAGAAATTATGTGAAAAGTGTACATCTACGAACAAGAAGACCTACATGCCACGCCTCAACAGGTTTCACGAGCCATGCCGTCCACCAGTCCCAAGGCTTAAGAGGGCCGAGAGTGTAGTGTATAATATGAAGTTTGCTGTCATCAACCATCCACTGCATAAATAATGAGAAACTTAACATTGTAAAAAATAAAAACCAATCCTAAATTCGCCACACACATTCAAGCTCACATAAATTGTATTAGGAAGAGAAGAAAAAGTAACAGCAACAGACATGAAATCGAACTAACAATTAGCTTAAACTCAAAGTTGAAATCACATTTACCTTGTTAGCAAGCATATAAAGACCAACATCTGCATTGTATAATGTAGATAGCCTTTCCATTTTAGGAACTGGTCTGGTTTTCACGACTTCAGGGGATAAAGTAGGATCAAAGACACGAGCATTCGGAAAGTCTGGATAATACGAATTCAAGAACCCTTGATCTCCACCAGTATAAGATGACAAAGTCTTCACTTGTTTGATCATATCATTAAATAAAGCTTCAGAGGGTTCAACGACCATGACTCCAGAGTTCAGTCTCTCAGAGTGCTTCAAATTAGCGCAGAACTTAGAGCACTTAAACAGATCATCTATGTTCTTTACCACAATAGTATCAGCATCGAGATACACAACTGTAACAAACAAAAACATATGTCAGGTTAACATAACACAAACATGGGAGAAAGCTCTAGGATAGCGAGACGCTAGATACTTACCTTTATTGTAATCAGTCATATTAAATATTTTCAACTTTGTATAAACACCCCAGAATCTCTTTGGATGAACTTGGTTTGGATTTGCCAACAAACTAATTTTATCTACTTTCCATCCATCAGCCTACATAATCAAATTCTTAGCTTTAGCAATATAAGAGCAGAGAAACAGATATTACTTAAGCTAAAGAAAGAGAATTCGTTTGGAACTCAACAAAGGAATGAGAGGATTCAAATTACTGAAATCAAAAACCCTTTGCTCATGTGAACTAAAGAAAATGGAAAAGCCTTGTTTTTTAGATCTTTAGATATCTAGGAATAGAAAGGTTGGAGCCAAAACCTTAAGTAGCTTCTTAGAGTATTCGGAAACACCATCAGAGACCAAAACGACCATATCCTTCTTCGATCCAGTATCTCGAATCGATTTCCCCAATACCCTAACTCCCAATAAGAACTCATCTCCGTACAAAAGTGTGACGTAAGCTTCCTTAGTTGATCTGGATCCAAACGAACCCTTGAATCGAGTTGAAAGAAGCGCGATTGAGAAAAAGAGAACCCAGAAACTCGGGTACAGTTTCACCATGGATTCGGATTTATTTTACCCCCAAATATTCCCGAGAAAAATTGATGAAAAGTTTTCTAGATTAAAGTTTAGCTTTTTATTAACGTTGAAATCGATTCGAAATTTCGTTCTGCCTTCGTTGCATTTTCTGTTGTTCTGTGTTCCTGTTTCTAGAAACTGAAGAGTCTTTTATAGCCTACGACTCGGCCCACCACAAACGTCCTGTTACCACTCGCCACGTGTAAAACTAAACCGGCTCATTCCAGTTTTCTTTTTTGCTCTAACCGACTCATTCCTATCATTCATTCTACATGAACTCTTAGATTTCAAAGCTAATTACTAAATCATTCATTTTCTACATGAACTCTAGATTTCAAAGCTAAAAACTAACTGATGTTATTAATATATCGATATGCCCAGAAATGTGTATACAAGAAGGAAGAAACAAAGAGCATGGATTGGAGTAACAAGGATCGTCGATTGAAGAGATACAATCTGATATGGCGAAATAAAGGGCTCAGATTTCTTATCATTATCAATTTCTTTTGTAATTAGGAAATCATAAGAATATATATATGGTTCATAGAAACGAAACAGAGACTTATCGAGGCTTTTGTGTAAACATTGATTTCTCATTCAATTAAGCATTGTCTTTTACAGTTTTTGGTAAGGTTTCATTATCTTTTGCTTAACATTTGGTGTGGTTTCAGAGCAGACTTCAAAACCATCGATGACGCGCCCTTCTGAACTCGCCGGATATGCAGAAACAGCCGCGAGATTCACGGAGAACGATCACCGATAATGCGTGATATCTTGGATGGTTCGCACACAAACCTGTCCACGGCCTTGGTTAATCGCGATACATATCTTAAAAAAATTGACCTTCTCGTGTTTGATGGTACCGACGCCCACACATGGCTAAGCCTTTTGGAACGTTTTTTCATTTTAGGTCAATATTCCGAGACTGAGAAATTACATTTACTGTCATTAAGTTTAACGGGAAAAATTCTTAGTTGGTTTGATTGGGAGGTGAGTCGAGCCCCGTTTACAGATTGGGACGATTTTAGAACAAAATTCTTGTTTCGGTTTGGTCGTAGTAATATTGTTCTTTCGGTGGACAGATTACACAAGGATTGTCAAGGATGGTTTAGCTGATATAGATGATAGTATATGTGCAATTCGTAATGTTGTCACTTATCTTAGATCATCTACGAATATGATGAAATCATTTGAGCTTAAGGTTGAGTCTGGAAAGATGACAAGAGGTACTTTACCACTAGATGTGAAAACTAGGTGGAATTCAACATATCTGATGTTGAAACAAGCTCTTAAATTTAGGGTTGCATTTGACAAAATGTTAGATGAAGATAAATTGTACTGTGATTATTTCTCAGAGTTAGACAATGGGGAAATTAGGAAAGGACCTCCTAAGTGTAGTGATTGGGACGAGGTTGAGAGGCTTCGTCGTTTTCTTGTGATTTTCTATAACTCAACTCTTATTGTCTCAGAATCTACGTCTTTGAACTCTCATGACTGCTATGGTGAGATAGTCACCATAACATCAAATATGACTGATCTTATCACAGAAAATGATAGTCAGCTGAGCAGGAAAGCTAGTGCGATGCTTACAAAGTTTGAAAAGTATTGGGATTGGCTGAAGAATATCAACAAGATGTTGATAGTGGCGACAGTTTTTTATCCGAGAAAGAAAATGCAGTTTGCGAAGCTATGCTTCGAAACCTTACATGGGAAAGATTTTGTTGAAGTTGAGGAGATGAATGAGTCAGTCTTGATGGTTTTGAGGTCATTGTTTGCTTAGTATAGTGATAGGCATCATGGGAATTCAAACGTTCAAACACAGTTTACCCAATCTCAGTCATCTCGGTCTATTGCCTCTAGTTCTAGTTGTGAAAATTCTTCAGATCAGATGGATGTATTTGATGATGGATTGGGGTATAAGAGGATTGACATTCGGTATAAAGAGATGATGAGTGAGAAAAGAGTAAGGGAAACCCGAGATGAGCTAGATACATATTTAAGAGATGATGTTGAGAGTTCTGAAAAGGTATGTGGGACAATATTTGACATACTCTCATGGTGGAAGGCTAACAACATTAAGTTCCATGTACTCTCACATATTGCTCGAGATGTTTTTGCAATGCAGGTGTCATCGGTTGCATCTGTAAGTGCTTTTAGCACAAGTGGGCGTATTATAACTCCAACCAGAAGTTGTCTTTCCCACTTTATCGTTGAAGTATTAATGTGTTGTGAGATAAAACAAGATTTAAAAGGTGAATCTAAAGAACTCACCATTGGACAAATTCTTGCAGATATTGAAGAGGCTGACAATTTTGAAAGAGGTAAGTTTCTTAAGTCTATTTGACATATTATTATGTAATCTGTTTCTTAAGAGACTGATTTATTTGTTGTTGTTATTGCAGAGTATACAAGCTCAATCCCTAAAGAAGACTAGATGAAAAAGGTAAATGTTTTTGACTTAATCAGATATATGTAATATTAACAATAACATATAATTTTATCTTTGCATAAAACAAATTTGATCAAGACATGCTTTTTATTTTCATAGTTCTCGGACATAGTTTCATGTTAAGGTTTGAATATTTTTGAATATTTGATCAAGACATGCTTTTATCTTTGAATATTTTGTTTGCTCTTGAATCTACTCATTTGCTAAGGTTTTTTAATGACAATTTTCTTTGAATGTTAGTTAATTTTTGTAAATACCCGACTCGGACCAGATACGGAACCGAACCGAATCCAAAATTTATATATATTCGGGTATCAATCGGGTCCTTAACAAAATATAAAACCCGACCCGAACCCAAAATATACCGAAC
This sequence comes from Lepidium sativum, assembly GCA_023374145.1. Classification (NCBI taxonomy): domain Eukaryota; kingdom Viridiplantae; phylum Streptophyta; class Magnoliopsida; order Brassicales; family Brassicaceae; genus Lepidium; species Lepidium sativum. Next base: position 7,194 of record JAKUCM010005764.1, read on the forward strand.
CAAACTCGAACCGAATATCAAAAATACCCGATTGGGTCCAATATGTCTAAACCCGAAACCCGAAAGACCCGACCCGATCGGGTTCGGGTACCCGAATGCCCAGGTCTACCATATAGCTATGGATTTCATTGAGGGTCTTCCAATATCTGTGGGGAAGAATGTCATTCTGGTTGTGGTCTACCGATTGAGTAAGTATGCTCATTTCATCTCCCTTAGGCATCCGTATACAGCTGCGGATGTTGCAGCCCGTTTTACGAAAGAAATTATACGTCTACATGGAGTTCTTGTTTCTATTGTTTCGGATAAAGATCGAACATTTCAAAGTTCTTTTTGGAAATAATGTCATCGCCTAGCTCACACAAAGCTGCGGTTTACAACAGCATATCACCCGGAATCGGACGGCCAATCTGAAGTTGTGAATCGCACATTGGAAACTTACTTACGATGCTTTACCTCATCTCACCCGAAGAATTGGTGTACTTACCTACACTAGGCTGAATGTTGGTATAATTCTTCTTATCACACTACTTTACATGCAACTCCGTTTAAGATAGTTTATGGTCGGGAGGCCCCGGAAATCCTTCCGTATGAACATGGTTCGACAGCCAACTTCGAACTTGAGACTTCTTTAAAAGAACGAGACTTGGTGTTACAAGAGGTAAAACAATTTTTGTTGCGGGCACAAGACGTCATGAAGAACACAGACAACAAACATCGTCGTGACTTGGGATTTAAGATAGGCGATAGAATGTATCTCAAGCTGCGACCGTATCGACAACATTCTGTCATGAAATGCACATGCCATAAACTTTCAGCTTGTTTTTACGGACTATTTGAGGTGCTGGAACGTATTGGGAAGGTTGCTTACCGTTTGGCTCTTCGTCCAACGTCCAAAATACACCCAGTTTTTCACGTTTTCATCTTGAAACCGGTCTTGGGTCAACACCAAAGTAGCACGCCTTTACCTACAGCTTTAAACGAGGCTGCGGAGTTTGTTCTTTTTACCCGCAGAACATTTTACAAACACGTTACAATGATGAGGGAAAATTGGAAGTGTTAGTAGAGTGGAAGGGTCTTCCGTCACATGAGAGTAGCTGGTTATTAATGCAGGAACTTGTTAACCTTTATCCGTCTTTCACACTTGAGGACAAGCTTGTTCCGCAGGGACGGGTAGTTGATATGCCTTGGAATGTGTATACAAAAAGGAAAAAAGACAAAGAGCATTGATTGGAGCAACAAAAACCGTCAATTGAAGAGATATAATCTGATGTGACAAAATAAAAGTCTCACATTGCTTATCATTATCAATTCCTTATATATAGTTCATAGAAACGAAACAGAGACTTATCGAGGTTTTTGTGTAAACATTGATTTCTCATTCAGTTAAGCATTGTCTTTTACAATTTTCGGTAAGGTTTCATTATCTTTTGCTTAACATATATAAAATGACATAGTCGATTCATAAGACAGAATTTTACAATTGAGAAGGTTATGTAAATGAATCTCAAGTCTCAAACTTGAAAGACTAACTAATCTCATGTGCCTTACCTGGTGACCACTAGAACAAAAACAACACTGCAATCTGCAATAAATTTACTCCTGTATCTGCAAGGAAACTCTATCATCAAAGTATTTAATCATCTTCCTGGCTATTTAGGAGGTTGGTGCACTAAGTAGTATAGTTTCTGGCGGATCACCAGCATCAAGGAAGCTCTTTGCCAATGGCTGCAAACAGGAGAAAGCAACCAAACCAGAGATTGTAAGCAGAAAGAAGATTAGTTTTTTGTGGGATCATAAACCAAGAAACCAGGAGACCTTGAACTTGTATCAGAATTTCTAAGAGTTTTCGATTTACTGATGAGAATACGTGGTAGTACAAGATCGACTATATGAATCTATGGAGAATGGTTAAAGGTTTCCTACTACATGCAGCTTTTAAGAAAAATGGATTGATGGTCGTAATACTTGCCTCGTTGTAGTTGGTTCCTGAGAGAAAGAAAGGTTCCTTCTCCCGAATCCCGCCATTCTCATGAACAAGTCTTTCCAGATCCTGTAAACCATACGAGGAAACCAAAACAGATTATATGCAGAGGTTGTCTGGAATATCCTTCAGTCTAAGATTTGGTTGCGCAATGATCCCAACAGCCTGGAGATTTTACCTTTTGAGTTAAGATTTCAAATTCGAGTAGCTCCTCAGTGATTTTCTCAAGGACACGTCGATTTTTAAGGAGCATTCCTTTTGCCTTTTGGAATGCTAGCTCATAAATCTGTAGAGGAATGAGATGATATCAGATAGGCTTCCATATATATAGCCTTGGACAATGCTTGAACCACCTAAAAATTTCAAAAGCTAGAGAGGCACTAGAGCAAAACAAACCTTTTCGACTTTGGCCGCCATTTCATATTCGTAATTGTTCCCCATACTCAAAGCCGAAACCTGATCAAACAAATAAAATTGACCGAACAGAATAAAAGTATAGAATCAATTAAGTGATCAGATAAGACATTAGAATGAATGGAAATTGCATGTATGATCGAATTATCATGTCATGACGTATCAGACATTTAATCTTGGAGAAGTACACCAACTTCAAATATGACAATGAAGGTTACCGCATTAGTAGCATAGTATACTGCAGGACTGTCATCGGGTCCCCAGCCATATTGAAGCACCATACGTGTTGCAATCTTTTGCAAGACACAAATTAATAATCATAAGCTAATGTACCATTAAGTATGTAAACGATAGCATACTGCAATAGAGGAGAAAATGTTTACCTCCTGCGCTTGAGTTATTTCTGACGACGCAAGAAAATTTTCTTCTCCAGGAGGAAGAAGCATTTGGGACGCAATGTGAGAACCAAAGCAGAAAACGAGCTTCTTTTCAAGATATGATCTTGATTCCGTATTCCCAATCGCAGAGCCTCCTCTTGTGACCTTAGTGATTTTTGTGCACCCAATTCCCTCCCAGGAAGTAGGCTCAAGCCAAAGATTGTCCACAACATCGAAGTTTGGTATTAAAAGCGCGATGAGAGCACGGCCAGCTGCCCAGACAGCATGTGGGAATTTTGTCTCCCTCGTCCAATCAACAGGAGGATTCAAAAGTTCTATTCCATTGCTTATTTGTCCATATGGTTCCATCAAATCAACCACATTCTCCAAATCTTCTTTGGTTAAGTTGAGTCCAAGATGATTCACAAGCATTTTTCCAACTGTCTTTGCAACTTTAGTTTTTCGCAACCATGAAGGCACTATATGGCTAAACGTCTGTCAAAGAAAAGACAGAAATCACCTAATGAAACCAAATTTAGAAATGAACAAAATCTGGTTAGATCATAGGCGAATAAGTTGAGAGATTTCTCACCGCAAACCAGCTAACGTAACTCAAAAGTTCATCAGTGTCCAGAAATTTGTTCCTGAAGGCACTACTTTCAAGAGCCATCAGAACAAGTTTCAATTCTATGGGTCGTAATAAAGTTGTCTTCTCGGAAACCTGTAACAATCAGCTGTTAACTAACGATATAGTGGAACCAGAGATTACAGAACTAGGAAGAGATAAAGGAAAGAGAAAGAAAAAAAATCACAATATGATAAGAGTACTCACAAGCAAAATATTAATGATTCATCAAAATTTTGAAGGTGCAAAGAAAAAAAAACGTAGGTACAATATTGATAATTGCTAGCACATATAAACAACTTTGCACAGTTTAAGATCACCTTACGCCAATCCACTAATTCAATGAGTTCTCTATCCATGGTTTCTTCTGCAGCATTATGTAATATCCTCTCCCTTTCCATTTCAGTTGGACTTTGAAGATGGAATACTCTATCCATACGACCTGGTCTTCTCAACGCTTCGTCAATTTGCTTATGATTTCGTGTTGTAGCCATCAAAACTACGCCATCCTGTTTCTCAAAGCTGCAGAAGTCCAAAATCTTTAAATTGGAATGACATCACAAAATGTCAACTGGAAAAAGGAGAAGCTACTTGGGTTTCATATAGACCACTTCCTAATGCATCAAATGCGATACTTTAAGTAACTGCTATGAATGCTGCAAAATTAGTCTGAGTTATTCAATTAGCAGAGAAGTTGGCTCTTACCCATCTAGTTCAACAAGAAGCTGATTAATGAACGATTCATGATCTTGCTGTTTTGTATGTACAAACTTCCCACGTACACCAGCAAAGAGGTCAAAATCCTCCACAAATATGATTACAGGTGCCTAGTCATCACAGTAGTAAACATCCGAACATCAAATGACATCGAAATTAATGTTACATACGACTTGGAACCTGGTTTTCGTGAGAACTAAGAATTTTAATAACTATGTAAATAATGAATTAACGAAACAATTAGAACGCAAAGCAGCTAACCAAGTCTCTTGCAGTTTGAAAGAGCTCCCTGACATTCGCAGCACTTTGACCAACCCATAGTCCAGCCTCCAACTCTTGAGCTTCAACATTGACAACAGGAACTCTTGCTTCAGCTGCTATAGCGAGTGCCAGTGACGTCTTTCCTGTACCTCTCTCACCCACAATAAGAACTCCCTGAAATTTGAATAAGCACTCTTACAATTGGACACTGTCTCACATGATACGTACAATCATAAAGCAACATACCCGAGGTGCACGGGCACCCATCTCCTGAAATGCCTTTGGATTCTGTAAAAATGCCACAACCTCGTTGATTTCTTCTCTCATAGACTCAATACTAGCAAAGCTTTTTAATGATATTGGTGGATTTTTCACTCTCTTCATTCTGTCAAATGCAGTTTTTATAGGATCAATTCCAGCCCTTCTCTTTTGTTTGATTCTCCTTTTTCTATAAGTATAATATGATTTCTGCAAAACAAATAAGTAGAATTTTAGTAATCAACTGTAACTGTTAGAAGCCTGAATGATAAACAAACATGATCGATGTTATACTGGCTAACTGAAAATTTAGAGCGTTAGTAAGAGAAGCATAAGCACAAAGAAAAGCTGCATACCACTCTCCAGAATTTCCGCACGTTTGGATCTCGACGGAAGGGTCCATAGCCAAGAAGTCTTGGCACCTTTCTTTTCAAAAAGCGGGAAACATGATACAAAACAAACCCATATACAGATGTTCGAATTAGAAACCAGAGAAACCACTGAAAATCTCCTGTATTACGGGACCTAAAGTTCATTTCTGACTCAGACTGCCATTGCAAGTACCATGTTGAGCCAACAGTCTGTTCTATCTCTTCCGGCCAAGCCATTCCCAGACGCAGCCTTAACTGTATAAAAAAAAGTTAGAAATTGAGAATAGAATATATATAGACTCAATAAACAAGAGTAAAATATCCAGAGAGTAAAGTAATACCTGATATGGAATGATAAATTCGATAACTGGAAACACGATCGCCATCATAATGTCATCATTTATATTTCTAATTCTCTCTATTGCAATATCTTTCGCATTTGATACAACTTGAGTCTTCCTCAATGCGGTAAAGACTCGGGAAACCACCCTTGTAACCAGTAAAAACTGTTGTTGAAGACTTAGCTCTGACATGGGTATCCACATCAGATGAACAGAAGCTGAGATTCCACAAGCAAGCATTTTGAGATATAGAGCATCAAATCCTCCAAATTTCTCAAATAGCATCTCATATTCCTACAACCATATATAAGAATTAGAAACTTGAACTTTGAATCCATCAGATATGTTAGGACATTAACTGGTCAACCTTGATGTCAACGAAATACTCCTTGTCATCTCCTTTCAGTGCAACATACATTACAGCATAATCATGCCTAATCCTGGCACTGTTAATCAGCTTCCTGGAAACAGCATATGGAACAGCCATAGGGTCCATCTCCCACCTATTTTTGTCTTCATTATACCAAGTCTTTGAAACAACTCTATCCCGATCGAAGAGAACTTGTTCCTTCAGATTATAAAAATCACTAACTATTTGGTGAAATGATTAATACAAAAACAATCACCAGAGTTTACACATCTATTAGTTAGCCATGCTAATTCACAAGACTTTGATCCTAATTAATCTACTATGCAAAACATAAAACATTCTTCCATTCTTCGCTAGAACTACATCCACCATTATAAACAAACCACATATTGGTGGGCTAGTGAATTTTAATATCATAAGCCAAAAGTTACCTGTCTCTTGGCAATATATTGTTTACCAAAATCAACATCTTCTAAAAGTTTCTGTTTCAAATCTGCCTTTGCTTCCTCCTGCCACTTTTTCCAACCATGGCGTAGATGGAGCTGGATAGCTTTTGGAACAACCACCTCCTTCTCTCCAAACATCCATTTCACCTCAGCATCAGGATATCCCTTGACAGCTTCACCTTCTGGAGTTTTTTGAACAAAAAGCTTTTCTTCACCAAACTTTTTCATTCGTCCTCTAATACGATTCTGAAGATCTTTCTGCAGTTTTTTTGATTCCTCAAGGCGTTTTTTGATGCGTAGAGAAAAATCGACTGTATCACGATCAAAAAAGGGATCAACCTCCTCTAGTTCCAAAACATTAGGCAGCATCATTTGTTCCAAGTGCTTTCTTTGAGCGTTCACTAATTCCTTCTTAATCTCAGACCTCGAGAGTTTTGTAATGGAGCTTTCAGGAACACTACAGTCAGAAAATCAAATGATCTTGTAAGTGAAACATAAATGTCAGCGGGAGAAACAGAGAGCATATACATGACAAAGATTTATTATAAAAAAAAAACAAAACGATATACTTTGACTAAGTGCAAGTGTATAAACAAGATCATTGGTAATCTTGCAAGTAAAAGCTACCACTTTTACCATCACCGCTAGAAGGGCATGCAATAAGATAAAAGCATAGAACAATCTTGCAAATAGAAAACCTTATAACAATCAAATGTAACCACATTATTAGTAAATAGGTAGGGCGGAATAATACTATCTCCAGAGAAAATCATGGCTAGAGATATCACCTCTCAAAACTTTTTTGCTTCAGTTCTCGGTTGAAGCCTTTAACCAACTCTACACACTCTCTCTCAATAAAAATAAGCTCCCTAACCCCAAAACTCAATGTTGTTGTCTCTTTCTTTAAAATGGCATCATCAATATCAGCTATCCTTTCCCATATCTTGTTGTACTCGTTCTCAATGATATTCACACTCTCTTCTAGTTCATCAACTTTCTTTCTAGCATCTTTTCTCAACAGTTTTTCACTCTCTTTCTTCAATCTAAGGGCCTCGTCTACAATTCCATCGGCTTGTTTCATCAACACATCTCTCTCCTTCCTCAACTGCCTCATATCACTATATAACCCATTCATTATTTCTGTCTGCAGTTTTTCACTCTCCATCTTTACTGCATTCAAAGCCGTTCTAACTTGAACAACATCTCCATTTTCCTTTCTTACCTTCTCAATACTCTTCAATAGAACTGAGACTCTCTCCAACAGTCTTCGAGTATAATCCGAGAACTCATGATCAATTGTTTTCAAAACCACTTCTTTTTCTATCACTTTCTCCTTCTTTGTCTTCCATATCACATCACTGAGGAAGGGCACAGCTAAAGCTGGAGCTTGAAAAGAGCGAATTGGTGAAAATCCAATTGCAATACAAAACAAGGCGTAAACTAAAGGCTTAGATACAAACTGTAATCCGCTCTCTCTCGTCTTTACGTTATATCCAGACGATGACATAAGCTCATCTCCCTCTCTACATAATTTCAATGCTTCCGAATAAAATTTACTCCTGAATTCTGAATGGTTCGAGCTCACAAACCTCCCATGCTCGCCGGAAAAACCAAAACAGCCTCTAACGGGCACAATTTCCCTAGATTTCTTAGATTCTCTAGACCCAAATTTCCGGGTTTTGACCCGATATCTAGGCTTCAATGAAACTGAACCTGGGCTCGGAGAAAATAAAGACAACTGTGTGAAAAAAGGTGAAGATGTGGAAGAAGCGGAAATGAAATCCATCGGAGCACTGACGCCAAAGTACAATTCAACAACAAGGTGTAAACCATTTTTAGGTCACAACCTCCATTGAAGCAACGAATACTGCTATATGATTGGTATTTCCGCCGGCAAGTCGCCGGATTTTAAACAACGGTAATGGTAAGAGTGAACAGCACTGAAGCGGTGAGAGATAATCGAGAGGTTTATCAGAAGAAGATAGAGAGAAAAGAACTATCAGAGACCGGTTCAATTTTACAAGAACATTATTGAACCGATTTTTTAATGACTGAATTACCAATAACCGATTTTGTTTTATATCCAGAAGATCCTAAACCGGACTGCATAAAGAAGAAAGAGACGAGAAGAGAGAAGTGTACAAGATACAAATACATCATTCATGCTCATCAGCTGCCGTGGTAGTTTAGTTAGGTCTTGCCAAACAAGAGTTACATCTTCAAATTACAACCACCAACATCAAACACTACATTTTATATTCACATCAGTCACAGCACTTAGCAAAGATTAACATTGAACAACTTCCTCAGACTCAACAAGAGACCTCGTCTCCCACTAGACCTTCTTCTTTGCTCAGAGGCTCTCTTCTTTCAGCACATTTCATCTCCCTCCCAGTTATTCTTCTCCTTTGGCCCAGTGGGACCTTCTTCTCCATAAAGAGCAATGGGAAACAAATCAACAAGGTTCTCAAAAGAGAACCTAACTACCAATGGAAGAAGATTCATGATCTTATTGATCTCAGACCCTGAATCATAAGTAATTGTCGGACCCCACTCTCTCATATATTGTAACCAGCACGGCTCGATCACAGCTCCTTTACCTAAATACTCAGCTGCTACAATCACATACCTTTGGCTTGAATCCACAATGTACTTACTTTTTGAAACGTCATTTCTCAAACCAATCCCGAGCTTTGACGAGCCTTGGAGATACATTCCTGGATGAGGAAAACTCGCATGTCCGTGTTTGGATGAATATACAGCCGGTTTGTTACCTTTAACAAACTCAACATTCGATGCATCAACCCAGCCACCGCCACTATGCTGAGAGAAGAACATTTGCCAAAGCTCACCAGAAAAGTTGCATATGCGGAAAGTAAAATGCTCCCAATCACCTACGTGTTCTCCTATGCGGGTCATAGGTAAAGTGAAAAGCCCGATTTTGAGAGTGGTCGGTCCATTAAAGGGGCAGAAAATCCACATCACGATGTCAGTGAAGGTTCCACCAAGTGCTGGTTTCACATGAACATAAAGTTCGGAGCTTTCAAGGTTTCCTTTCTTTAGACTATTTTTTGCCTCTTCGTCTTCCGGAAGATCTATCCAGAACTCCAAATCATTGCATCCCCCAGCTGGCAAGTTTGATCCCGTGGATTTAATGGATTCGCCTTGTGATTTCCCTGACCTGTATAACAAAGCTCCATTTTTAAAGAACCATTGTACAGATGAAGGCATGTAAGTCTCTTCAGGGTGGAAGTAGACTGTTGGTCCATAATGTTTGATAACTGCGTGGACCTGGTTGAGATTTGGCATGGCGTGTAAGGTAGGATCAAGATTCTTTAAGCATCCAATATCAGAGACAGTCCTATCAGAAGACAGATCATAAGTGCAGCAAAAGAATGACCCAACAGCTACACCTTGTGATAGCATCCCTCTCTCGCAAGGTTGGGTGCTCCATACACTAAAAGTAGAACCAGAGCGGTTCTTTGAAGAACCCACCTCGAGTATCATCTCAGAGGTTTCACAACTTTCAGTAAGATCCTCTCTTACACATCTAACCTCCCCTGTCTCAGGCTCCCCTGGTTCATCGGTTACAATAACTCCCATTGCTCTGTAACCAACGGGGGGATTAGGTAACCAAAAATAGCCACCACCATTTTTCTCTGAATCTGCACTCCAAACTAAAGAATAACTCACAGGCTTTTTTAAAGGCGGGAGTTCATCAGCATTGACATGTGTGCTAGCCCGAGCTGCAAGTACATAACCTCTCAAGGGCTGATCTGTTGGCTGGCAATAGTGACCAAGGCAGTGAAAACCTTCTGGAATTTCCCCAGCTCTGTAAAAAGTTGCACTACTTTGAGATTTTCCATGCGATGAATCAGAGCTCCAAACTCTCTGAAATTTGGTGATTTTCACCACTTTTATTTCTCCCAGGTTTATTCTTCCTGAGGCAAAACCTTTACCTACAAGGAGATTGATAATAACAGCGAAGTACATCACTTTCGGCACCAACAAACAACAGTGACAGATTCAGAACTGGTAGACTGAAACAGTAGAACGAGATTGTGCTTAGCTTGATCTTCGAAGGGTTCTTTAACAAAATACTCAAATACTAATTCATTAGCTTGGAATTGGTAACCCAAAAACGAGATGTATTTCCATTCTATATCTTATAAACGAGATGTATTTCCATTTTATACCTTATAAACGAGATGTATTTTGTGAAGTAATACCATATCCATCTGTATCACTACCACATTAAATGATGACCATTATATATGAATCAGACAACATTATTGCTCACAATTCTAATTCAAGCAAATAATGTGTATAGAAATGAAAAATAGTTTCACGACAAAAATTCAGAATTAAGAGTCAAACATAAAAAAAGAAGGATTACGAAGGAATCCCATGAAGAAGAATTCCAAAGCATTTTTTTCACCTCTGCACTTTCAATAAATTAGAAATTAATTTTCCTATCCAATAAAATGTAGATATAAAATTAAGCCACAAGATAACATTAATCAGGGAAGGATGAAT
>JAKUCM010005765.1:0-31207 GCA_023374145.1 Lepidium sativum
ATTAGTTATACTTTGAACTATCATAATTCAATATGAATATATAATAAATATCATAAAGATTTTTATTTTTCTCTGAAGCATATATTTACTATAAATATTATATAGATTGATTAAAAAATTTATAATTATTTGGTTGACTAATTCATAATAACTTTATTTTCAAAAATTAATTATACATTCAACTTTAATCAATAAAAATCGGTATAAATTTAAATCTAGTTAAATTGGAAATTAATGTAAATAAAAATATAATCCTACCTAATATTCTACAATTATGGTACAATATTAAATGTATATTGATTAACATATCATAAAAATTGCATAGATTTGATATCAAATTAATATTTTATAATAAATTTTGCAAAATCAAATATGATTGTTTATATTATAATTTTTGCAAATAATATATTAATTACCATATATGTATCTTTCAATTTCATTTGACGATTAATACGACAATTGAATGAAGATATTTATGTTACCTACGAAAACTATTATTCAAATTTTTCCAATATGCTCTCATTAATATGGTAAAATACAATGTCACTGAGTATAATATATTCAATGTTTTAAGACAGATTTTGAATAATGCTATCATTTTTATTGTATAGAAGATTTGAAAGAAAATTGCAAAAGAAACATGATATCTTTTAATATTTAATTATGATGTATAAGACAAAAAGTATTTAATATGTTACTTAGAATACTTTAATAGGAAAATACAGATGTAATTAATATACTTTATGTTCTTAAAAAAAAAAAAAAAAAAAAAAAAAAAAAAAAAAAAAAAAAAAAAAAAAAAAAAAAAAAAAAAAAAAAAAAAAAAAAAAAAAAAAAGAGAGAGAGAGATGATAATAAAAATTACTTAGATATCATGGTTGAAGATTATTAGAAGAGTAAATCTTAGAAGGATGAAAACAATTATGATAGGTGAATCATAATGCAAGATAAGTTAAGGTAATGTATATATTTATAAGGAAAAATTAGGAGATACTTTTGAAATTAACAACAAATTAGATCTAGCAATAATATCATTTAAAATGATAATGAGATATTATGAATTCATAATTAGAATGTTATAAAAGAGATGCTAAACAACAAATTATGAAATATTCAGATATAAATAAAAAAATTCAATATTCATTACCTTACATATCTTCATCGAATATAAATTATTTACCCTAAATACATTTACACGGGTCTACATGTTCTTGAATTAGTAGAAATGGCTAGGGGATGAAAACACTTAACTAGTTTGAAAATTTCATAATTTTGAGTTACTTTCAATAAAGAATATTAACTTAACTAATATTAGAAACAACATTATAGAATTATAAAATTGTAAAATAATTGCATTTGCATTTAAAATATTGCCGGAAAATAAAAGTTTAGTTCAAAAAGATATAAAATAGAAAAATATTATTGCTTGTATTGGAATAAGACATTACCTAGATACTTTAATGAATATAAACTATGAATAGTGAATGTAAATTGTGAAGAAGTTTTTTATATATTTATAGAAAAAATTAGGGTTTTCATTTTGAAAATAACATCACATGAGGTCTACCAATAATAATCATTTAGAATAAGAATTATATTTGATATATTCTTTTATTAGAATCAAATGGTATAAAATAGATCTTAGAATTTAAATTTGAAATCTAAAACATTAGTGTAGAGAATGAATTGAATAATAACGACACATATAGCAATGATTTAAAACTTTATAGTAATTTCTATGATTAAGGCAATATGTAATAAGAAATTGTAAACAGTAATTATTGAAATCGTAAATGTTTTTAATTTATACTTTCCTTGTGGAAAAAATATCAATAAGTTTTTCCAAAATTTCAACGAATTTACATTAATTGAGAATATCATTATTTTGAAAACATTACATAATTTGGAATCATATATTATTTAAATACCATACATATTTTCTGAATTAAAAGTGTCTCGTAAAAACATAATCAATCGTGATCTTCCTAATAAATGATTGAAAAACAAAAATACTTTAGAGAGAACACTCTTACTAACATTCTAATTCTCAATGGCATTTTATGTAATAATCTACATGCTAGTGAAAATAATTCTAAATATTGCTATCCTTTTATTATATAGAAAGTTTTCCTAAATTAGACTAACTTGTTAAAAAATATCATAAAAAATATCATAAAAATTGTAATTGAAATTTTCAGATATAAATTTAGAAAATAATTATACAATATATTACATATTTTATTCAAATACATTAATAAGGAATCTATTTACTTTCTCTATGATGAATACAAATTAATATATCACTCTCGAACCATATTCAATTAGTTTATTGCCTAATTACAAAAACTAAACTAAATTTTAATCTAAAATACTACATATAAATTAGTGATTAGCTCAATATAAATGAATTTTGAATGATTACAAACAAATGATATAAATTAGGTATTAAAATTTCATTTTTAACAATAATTGAATTGCATATGGCATATAGCCTAGTGGCAGGCGGTAAGTCCACTTAAGGCAGCGCATTTGCATCCCGGGATCGAGTCCCTATGCTTACATTATGTAAGAATTTGGCTATTGGGTCGGCCAATTGTGGCTCAATATAATTTGCCGTTGACAAAAAAAAACAATAATTGAATTAGCTAAACACCATAAATATTATTTTCCACTTAATACATCAATTTAATACAAAATCAATCATATCTAATCAATAAAGGTTTGTAAAAAAAAATATAACTAAAATATCCTCACAACCAATGTAAAATCTAATAACATTCTATGTAATATTCAACATTGTAGCAAAAAAATTTCAAATTATTGCTATCATTTTATTATATAGAAGATATTAAGATATGCATTAAGATATATATATATATATATATATATATATGCATATATACACATATTATATGATTCCTATATTACAATGTTTATATTAAAAATTTAAGCAATATAAAAATGACATTTATTAAATTTACTGTTTATGTTTATATTTAAATTTTTGTCATAATAATTTTAAATGAAAATTGGACATAGTACACCATAATATAGTTGATTGAAATATATTGAATCACGAAAAAATTTTAATTTTTTTTTAACCTTTCCTTAATATATGAATGGTTATAAATCATTAAAAAATCCAATGGACGTCCTAGTAATTAAATACCAAAATAAAATGGTTGTCTTTAGGGTTTGCCTTTTTATTATATAGTAGATATCTTTTAAAAAGACAAAAATATAATATGGAAATAGCTTAGATTTTAAGCATTTCCAAATTATTTTCTTTGTTAGTCTAACAAGAAAGGAATTGTATTTTCCTATGGATTTTAATAATATATGTTAAAGTAACAAATCATTTGTTATTAAATCATCATTTAGAAAAGATATATTATATAATTAGTGATTTTAAACTATATCATTAAATCTTGTAGATAGTCTTTAGTCTAGTGACATGTGGTAAGTCCACTAAAGGCATACACACTTGAATAACTAGGGATCAAGTCTAGCTACAAACATTATGTACGACCTTGGGATAAGTTGTGGCCCAATATTAGAAAAAAATTATATTATCAAATCCACAATCATTAAAATATTGCAAGTGTTGGATTTATGTGCTTCTAATGTGGTTTATAAGATGTTTTTAGTTTTTTTGTCAACAAGTAACCATTGGATCGACAGAAAGGGTCGATCCATAGCCAAACTTCTCCAAATAGAGCCCAAAGTTTACAAGATGTTTTTAGTTAAAAATGCAAAAAAATAAAATATTATTTCAAATGTAATTTCAAAAGGTTTTTCTTTTCAAAAAGTTTAATTTTCTGAATAATGTACATAGATTAATAAAAACATCAATTCTTAATCATTTAATCATTTTATTTATTTAAATTAATCGGATGCCTAGAATTAATTGAAAAAGCATTACTTTAAATTATATGTTTAGAGTTCTATTGGTCATTGCCAAAAATAGATGGCCTGACTGACTTGTCCTTAATATAACTAGACACCATGTGAAGAGTTTGAATCCCACCAGCTTTAGTTGCAACATTTAAGCTATAGATCAAGTCTTGCTTATTCAAATCCAATGAGTAATGTTGACAAAAAAGAGAGTTCTATTTGTCATTTCTCCATAAGTTCTTTAATTTTGGCCTTTTAATGAAGCATTGTAAACATAAATACAAGAGAACTTCATCAAAAATTCCCTAAAGGTTAATTAAATTATGTAAAATGCCCTCACGTTCTGAGGTTCTCCTATGTGCCTTCTTTTTACGAGTCAAAAGACAATAATAATCTTAACTTTGTTGAGAATGACAGTGTGTAAAAGCAAAGACTTTTGCTTAATCAGACACAAGTTTTACGGTCAAGACTATGGTGAGAAAGCATTTCTAAAAAGCGTATATTGAAGGAAGCTAAAAACGATAGAAGGGAAGAACGAAATATTTAGTAAAAAGTACAGTATAAAAACTAAAAACAAGGTTTCGAGGTTTGTGATTTGAGAAATTGAGTCGATGCTTGCTCCTGCGACTCAACCTCAACCATAGTAGAAGCAAAATCGATCCGAGTATGTTTCATTTGCTGAGAAGAGCTTTGAAGTGGAACACCGATTGTGTTTACTTTATCGCTTTTCCTTTAACCTGCATGAAAGGTATTTGATTTGATTTGATTTTTTTTCTTCTTCTTTTTTTTAGATCTTGATTATTTAGAGTCTTGAAACTGGTATCTCAAGTTTTTTTCACCTAATTTTGTGTTTTTGTCTGGTTTGTGTCCCTTGAAGCTATGTACACATAGTTTACTTTTTGTATTTGTTTACTTTTGGTGCAAAATTTAGATCTAGAGATTTTTGGAACTTCGTGAATCCAACTGTTCTCAGTTTGTACAATCTGATCTTTCCAATATGACTTGTTATAATGCTAAGTTTTCTAAGTTCATGTTTATCTTTTCTGCAGTGAGTATGTGTTGTATTGCTATTATTAGTTGAATGAAAATTGCATGAATCCCAAGTGTGGCTTTCGACATCTTGTGAGTTTACTTTCAGGAAGACAAAGTAGAGCATGATTTGAATATACAAGTATTTCTCCATGGCATTGTAATCACATTATACTTGTCCATGAAAAATGAAAGAGACAAATTGGTATATGTCCATACACAAATATATAATAATGGTGTACATATGTAAAAATAAGTTATAATGTGAAGGTTAATATCTATATAATCGTATTATACTTGTCCATGATAAATGAAAGTAATATATTAGTCCATGTCCATATCCTCAATATACATACATTTTAGCAAAAGGTCTTTGTGCATATATTGGCATTGTTGTACTCCACTTGAATGACATTGACTATTGTCAGTGTCCATATAACACAATGCCTTTCGAAAGATAAATATGTCATATTTCCACTCATTACATTAGTCTGTGTCCACTTATATGATATTGTCATTGTCCTTATCTTGTAATATAAAAATGCCATAACATTTTGTTCTTATATCACATTTTTACTGGCATTGTCCATGTCCATGAGTCATTATAAAATAGTCAGTCTATGTCATGTCCATATCATATTACATATCAACAACAAGTCCATGCCAATGTGGATAAATGTCATGGTAATAAAAGAGTGTCCATAAGAAAATGACATTGGAAAAATGGACATATATGACATGCGACAAGAATATCATGCATCGTAGTTGGTGGGTAAAGAAGGATTTTCACTCTGATGTTCCCCATCCGAATAGTTGTTCGCGAGCAAATCTGCGATCCTCCCGATAATCCTCACTTGTCCAATCTCTAGCAAGTAACTCCTGAATACATCACTCTTTGATTACGCTAAGACCATACCAAAACTAATTGGAGCAGTCGACCTAAGCATAATCGTGTCTCTTAATGCACTTTTTTTTGCTTCAAATGATAATCAACTAACTAGTACAAGTAGGTTTCTCATTGTGGTTTACCTTCTTCTTAATGATTGTGACAGATTTTATAGGATACGTACACCCGATGAGATTTTGAGTAATTATAAGTAAAAAAAGACCTGTGATATATGTTCATGTCGAGTATATGGACATGTGACATATGTCCATGTCCAGTAATATGAAATAAAAAATATCTATGTTTATATTGTTAAATGACATGGCAATATATATGTCATTTCATATGTCTTACCCTATTGATCTGAAACTATCCATATGTCCATGTCCACATATACATATGCCGATGTCAATATGATACTTATTTTCATGTCATGACAATATATTTGACAATAATTACACATACACTACATTGATATGAACTTTGTATGTATCATATGTCAAATTTCATTGAATATGTTTATATGAACAATAACACTTAATTCTTTGTCAATATAAAGAGTGCTATTAATAGAATGCATATGTCTATAAAGAAATATGTAACAAGTCATTACGAAACTGATAAGTATTCTATTCATCTTTGATTGCAAGGACTTGTTACATATTTAGCCAGTTACCTTTTGACAATGACAATGAAATAAAACTAATTTACAGGAGAGAAATTGGTGATGACCTCGAAGACAACAAACGGGCAGGGGCAAAATTGTTAAGTTGTAGGAGAGAGAAATTGGTGAAAAGTAGAATTAATAATGTTGAACAGTGTCCGTGCATTTTCAATAATTTCTTTTGAAAATAAGACATTTTTTATAATTTTCTATAAATACAATTAATACAATACATAAAATTCAATCTCTTAGAAACAAGGAAAAAACTCCCGAAAATCAAACTTTCTGTAACATAAGTAGTATTATTTTCCAGATTCACGTAAAATCATTATAAAACTTATAAAATTATAAATGATTCAAAATTCATAACTCAATTCACATATTAATATCTTTTAATGAAAACTAGTGAGGATTAGTCGAATAGCCATGCTATAAACGACGAGCTTCTCTTAGTCTGGTGATTAAATGTCTCAACTAATGGTTAAGACATCTGGAATTCGATTCCTCCTCAATATATATAGAAAAGTAAATTTTAATTAGTCGATTTTGACTATGACCTTAGAGAGAAATTATAGCTATTTTAAAAACTAAAGCTTTTTGTAAAACTGTTTCTTAATTTTTTTTTTGTCAACTAGCCTACTGGTTTTTTAAATCCCCTCCTATTACTGCAGGTAGGGGGTTCGATCCCTAGTGCCTTGAGGATTTGTAAAGTGACTACACCACTGAGCCACCTGACCTCGGTACTATTTTTAAATTTATAACTGTAGTTTTCTCTTTTCTTAAATAGGTAAATAATATTTTTGACTTGCCGGTCATTAAAGACAAAAATCAGAAGATATTTAAAATTGCCAATCAGTTTAGTAGATTTTTTTTGGTTTCTGCATCAATTAAACTCTGATTTATTACGTAGTCTTCTGACACCAACTTTTCAATTCTTTAAGCATTGTATTGGAGTCCAGAATAAGTAATCTACCACATTTATCTCAATCCACTATAAGTCCCCATTTAGTTTTGCATAAGGATCTCCATATTCCACAAACTATGTAGACAAAGTTAGATGTTAAATACATAAGAAGATGAATCCTTAAAGTTTTCATAAGAAGACTACATATTATAACTAATCTAGAATATATTATCCACCTAATCTCAAATACGTACTCCACCGAAGACTACATATTATAACTAATCTAGAATATGTTATCCACCTAATCTCAAATACGTATTCTACCGAATGTACAATGTCTTCTATCTAATCTAGTATGTCTTATTTCTATTTTAGAATATGTTTTCTATCTAATCTAAAATACATTTTCTACCTAATCGAGGTCTTCTACAAGGTCAGTAACTTTACTAAACTAATAAAGTGCAACGTAGTAGAGATAAAGTGTGTTTAGTAGAGTTGACATGGATTAAAAATCGTGTATAGTAGAGTTTGAATTTATGCGTAATAGAGTTTATTTTCGTGCTTTAGTCAACTCTACTAAACTAACAGAATGCAACATAGTAGAGTTAAAAGTGTGTTTAGTAGAGTTGACATGAATTAAAATTCGTGTATAGTAGAATTACGAAATAGAGTTGATTTTCGCGCTTAAATCAACTCTAACAACCTAACATAGTAGAGTTTAAGTGCGTGTAATAGAGTTGAGTTATGCAAAAACTCTATGCATGATAGAGTTAAAGTTTAACTAGTGGTAGAGTTATTGACTTTTTTCGACCTTTAAGCATTTAATTGATGGATAAGCCTAATGGACTAAAATTACATAAGTTAAAAACAAAGAAATTAAACAACAAATGGGCCAGACAAGTATCCCAAGATTGTCCAGTATGCTAGAACAAATGGGCTACATAAAAAAGCATAAGGAAAACGAAATGGGCTTGACACAATAAGCCGATCCGTAGAAGGATCGAGAAGGCCACCTCCTCAGCAGTACAGTCATGTGTCAGCCGATGGACCGCCTGCATGCAAATCGCCGGTGACCAATGAAGCCGTCAAACTCGCCACAAAGAAATAATTTTCCTTCCGATGTAGCCCATCCGGTGGTCGATATTCCGATAAAACGCCATCAAAGAACTGAATATCGAGATTCTCCTCCTTTTCTATCAACAAACTGAAAGACACCATTGCTGATAAGGTCCGATGACCTTGTGCTTCTCCATCTTCATGATCACAAAAGAGCCGCATAAGCAATCAAGAATTGCATCTCGAAAGAACCAGAATAGGGAGAAGAGGGAAATCATAGGGAAAAGGGACCGAGAGAAGAACCCTTTAAAAAAAGATAAAACAAACAAAAACTAGCAATCCTAAATGATTTCCAGACAAAGATTTAACTTAGAGAAGCCGAAAAAAGAAACCATTGGATTCTTAAACTTCTGTCTAAAGGATTTATATCGGTGAAGATATAAGAAAGATGAAGAATCTCATCGGAAACAATATGAAGAATCTCAACGCTGAGACTCTGCTTCACCCTAACATCATAAAGTTATTGGATACCACTAGTCATGGCAATTTCTTTAACCAGGATGTCATTGAAGGCTGACAGCTAGTGGAGAATATGGCACATGTGGATGGGTAGTATAATGAGCACTACGACAGAATGGTGAGAAGTACAGTGGACACAGACACAATCAGTAGCAAGAAGCTCAACGCCCTGAACATGAAGTTGGACAAAAACAATAGGTTGCTGCAAGTACAACATAAACATGTCCACTTCATGACTGGAGACGAACATATTCGTGATGAGGAGGATGATCCGGTTTAGGAGATCAGTTATTTGCACAATCAAAGACGTGGTTACAAGCAGTACAACAACTACAAGCAACACCCAAACCTCTCATACATAAGCAACAACGTGGTAAATCCCCAAGACCAATTCAACCCACCCAAACCCCTACACGCCCAGCCGTATGCTTTTGTCCCTAAGCAGCAATATCACAAGACTTACCAGCCATCTGCAAACGTACCCTTTGGGTATAAAGCACACGCTCCACCAACCGCTACACAGTCACCAGAAGTTTTGAACCTACTCCAAGAGATTCTGAAGGGACAAAAAAATTTTGCTGTTGAAGTCACGCAGAAGTTTGCAAATCTGCACTCTAAGATTGACGCCTCTCACAATGATCTTATGTGCAAGTTTGAGACACATAACACAAGACTCAAGTATGTAGAGAGTCAGGAAGCATTGTCTTCCTGGGAAATCAATTCATACCCAAAAAATATCACGCCAATGTCATCACTTTGAGAAGTGGACGTGAGTTGCTCATTCGAGCAGAGAGTCCAAAGAATACTTAGGCTAGTAAGGTTCATGAGGGGGAGGAATTTCTCATCAAGGATCAGAAAAAAATTTCCACTGCAACCCAGCCACTCGAGACACATACTCGACCTGGAGCTATTTCTAAGCCACAATCTGCTGAAAAACCCACACTTGAAGATAAGCTCAACACAACATACCAAGTTGAACCCAAACCTAGCACTTCAAATGCTCATTCACCTACAAGAACCCCAGAAAACAATAAACCCTTTGTTCTTCCACCATACAAACCCCAATTACTTTTTTCCCAAAGGTTCAAGAAGGAACTTACTGAGCAATACAAAGCACTCTTTGATAAATATATGAAAGAGATTGAGGTGAAGATTCATATTCTGGACGCTTTTATGCTAATGCCTCCATATCAGAAATTTCTAAAGGATGCAGTCAAGGAGAGAACTCAAGAAGTCGTACTGACACATGAGATTAGCGCCATAATCCAAAGGAAATCTTGGTGATCCTGGAACCTGGAACCTTTAAAATCCCATGCTCGCTTGGACCCTTATCATTCAGCTAGTGGTTTTGCGATCTAGGTGCTTAGCCTCATACCGCTTTCATTTGCAAAAATGTTAGGCTTTGTTGATTAGAAGATCTGCAAAATCTCGTTGATTCTGGCAGATAGATGAGTGAGAATCCCTCATGGCATCCTAGAAGACATTTCTGTGAAGGTGGGAGGAGTTGAGATACCAACAGATTTTGTTGTCTTGGAGATGAAAGAAGAGCCTAAGGACCCTCTGTTATTTGGAAGACCTTTCTTGGCCACATCAGTCGCTTTAATTTATGTTAGGAATGAGGTGATCGAGCTGAATCTGGGTCAAATCTTAAAATGAAATTCAACATAAATGATGTGATTAAGAAGCCAACGATCGAGGGTCAGGTGTTCTTAGTTCACGAAGTGGACACTTTTGTTGATGAGTTGTTATAAGAGTTGGCAACACAAGAACAACTGCAAGTTTCTTTGACAAAGCAAACCCCTGAGGGGTACTTGAGTCTAGAAGCTGAATGCTACGCAAAACTGCTAGATTCTCACAGTCCAGACAAGAGTTAACTGGTAATTAGGGAATTGGATTATGCGATCTCAGAGGGTACAACAGTGACTCTACACTCTAGTGTATCCGAGCCAGACTCGAGTTAGAGACTCAAGCTGCAAGTACTTGAATGGAACTAACACCAGTTCCTACAGAGCTAAGGTACCCCTTTATGAGCTCTAATTCTACTTACCCTATAATTGTCGATGATATCTTAAGTGATGATGAATTGAGCATGCTATTAACTGAGTTTAAACGTTTTATAAAGGCCATAGGGTACACACTTAAGGATATTAGAGGAATTTCCCCAAGTTTTTGCATGCATAGGATACACTTAGAAGATGAATCTCTATCTAGTGTAGAGCCTTAGAGGAGATTGAACTCGAACCTTAAAAAAGTGGTTAAAAAGGCGATACTTAAGTTGCTAGACGCTGATGTTATGTATCCAATCTCTGATAGTAAATGAGTTTCGCATGTGCATTGTGTTCCTAAGATGAACTAATACCCACTAGAACCATAACGAGCCATCGGATGTGTGTAGACTATATGAGGCTAAATTTATCCAGTAGGAAAGACCATTTTCCTCTGTCGTTTATTGATCAAATTGTTGAAAGTTTGTGTGGTAAAAAGTATTACTGTTTTCTTGACGGGTATAGTGGGTTCTGTCAGATCCTTATATACCTGGATGATCAGGAAAAAACTATTTTTACCTGCCTTTATTGCACTTTTGCTTACAAACGCATGCCGTTTGGGTTGTGCAATGCTCCTGCTATATTTTAGCGCTGTATGACTTCTATTTTCTCAGATTTGATTGAGGATGTAGTCGAGGTGTTCATGGACAATTTTTTCGTCTATGGCTCTTCCTACTCCTCTTGTTTGTCAAATTTGTGCAGGGTGCTTAGCAGTTGTATGGAAACCAACCTTGTGCTCAACTGGGAGGGGTATTGAGGTTGAAAAAGCAAAGATTCAGGTCATGGCTCAACTGCAACCCCCTAAGAAAATGAAGGATATTCGAAGTTTTCTGGGTCACGCTGGGCTTTATAGAAGATTCATCAAGAACTTCTCCATAATTGCAAGGCCCCTGACGAGCCTACTATGCAAAGAGGTCGAGTTCAATTTCAACACTGAGTGTCTCTAAGCGTTTCTTAAGATCAAAGATGCATTGATATCTACTCCAATAGTCCAAGCTCCATATTGGAATCTCCCATTCGAGATCATGTGCGATTCAATCGATTTTGCTATTGGAGCAGACCTAGGTCAGAGAAAGGAAAAAAAGTTGAACGTGATACACTATGTCAGCAGGTTTCTAGACAACACTCAAATTTAGTATGCGACCACAGAAAAGGAACTTCTTGTTGTAGTCATTGCATTTGAAAAATTTAGATAATACCTGGTGGGATCCAAGGTTATTATTCACACAGACCTCGCAACACTAAATATCTTATGAAGAAGAAAGATGCTAAGCCAAGATTACTGAGATAGATACTACTGCTTTAAGAGTTTGACTTGGAGATCATGGATAAACCTGGAGTAGAGAATAGAGTGGCAAATCACTTGTCGCGTATAATGATTGAGGACTCGGCCCCTATTGATGACTCGATGCTAGAGGAGCAACTCATGACTCTAGGAGGATAAGAAAATTGTTCTCAAACCTGCAAGAAGCTAGCTATATCCACTCTACCTTGGTATACGAATTTGGTCAATTACCTAGTCGTTGAAGTGCCTAACTGTTTGGATTTTTATCACAAGAAGAAGTTTTTCAGAGATGTCAACCACTACTTCTGGGATGAACCCTAATTTTACAAGAAAAGAGTAGATGGTTTATTCAGAAGGTGTATAGCAGAAGAAGATGTTCATGGTATTCTGGAGCATTGTCATGGGTCTGCTTATGGTGGGCATTTTGCCACGTTCAAGACAGAGAATGGGTAGTATCACCAAAAGGAACGAGATTCCACAGAACCCAACTCTAGAAGTTGAGATATTTGACTGCTGGAGAATCGACTTCATGGGTCCATTCAGCCCACCATCCCTTGGAAATCGCTACATTCTCATCCTAGTGGATTACGACTCGAACTGGGTAGAAGTTGTAGTAAGTCCGACTAATGATGCTAAGGTCATCATCAAGCTGTTCAAGAGCATCATCTTCCCCAGATTTGGAGTACTGCGTGTTGTGATCAGTGATGGAGGATCCCACTTCATCAATAAAGTGTTTGAGAATCTAGTGAGGAAGTATGGAGTTAAGCATAAGGTAGCTACACCTTATCATCCACAAACCAGTGGTCAAGTGGATGTTTCAAACAAAAAGATCAAAGCTATTTTAGCTTGAGTTGTTAGGGTTTCAAAACATGATTGGGCAGTGAAATTGGACAACGCGCTGTAGGCTTACAGAACAGTTTCAAGACTCTTATATGAAGAACTCCATTCTAGCTTCTATGGGGAAAAACATGTCATCTGCTCGTGGAGATAGAGTACAAGGCACTATGGGCTACACTGTTCATAAATTTCGATATCCAGACTACTAAAGAGAAAAGGCTTTTTAACCTGCATGATTTAGAGGAGGATAGACTTGAAGCATACGAGAGCTCGAAAGTGTACAAAGAAAGGACTAGAGCTTTCCACGACAAAAGATAACACCAAAGAATATCACACCAGGTGACCTAGTGCTACTGTTCAACTCGAGGCTTAAGTTGTTTCCTGGGAAATTGAAATCGAGATGGTCATGTCCGTTTCGAGTCATGAAAATGTCACCATACGGAGCCATCACTCTAGTAAATAAGGATGGTGAAAATTTCATAGTAAATTGTCAGAGAGTCAAGTCGTACTTGTCTGATGAAAGTAAACACGAGAGAACTTTGGTTCTCCTCGATGAACCACCGCATCTATGATGGGTGTGAATGTCAAGCTCAGTGACTATAAACAAGCGCACTTGGGAAGCAATCCCACGGTATCCTTGTAAATATTTTCATCGGATTTTTCTATTATTGCTGCTATTGGTTTAAATTTCTTTGTGAATAGTAAAAAGGTGATCAGCTTTTGCTATGGACTGGAACTGGTGGCTAAAGTCCGAACGTGACGGTGGAGTAGCCTAGTCGAGTTAGTCAGGCGAACCCACCAGATTCTCACTGTATCCTTAACAATTTCTTTTTCTTTTCTTTTAAAAAAAAAATAAATGAAAAAGTTTGATTGATGGAGAGTCAGCCCTGTCTCCCAAAAGACTTTGTCTCCTACTCTTCACTCTTCTTAGAAGAGAACTCCTTTCTCTTTCATCAATCTTCATTCTTACTCCTCACTCATGTTTCTTTCCTCTTCTTTGATTTCCATGTGGAAGGTGTGAACCAAGCTCACTCGACCGCCTCAGCTCGCGCCCACTGACCGCTCGAGCTCACTCACCCGGACCCGCTCGAGTCTCCACACACTCGAGCAGCCGTCCCACGCCTTCATCCCTCTCCCAAACCGGCTCGAGTCCCAACTCACTCGACACACGCGCCATGCGTCCAGATGCCCCACGCGCCCATGCGCCCCACTCGCCCATACACCGCACTAACCATCTCGAATCTCACCCAAGTGAAGGCTCACTCGAGCTCCTTCTTCCAAAACCGCTTGTGTCACAAGCTCCAACCACCTTCACTACACCCAGCTACTCGAGCTCCAGCCCACCATTCAAGCAAGTTTAAGAGTACTCTGTCATTTTAAGCCAAACATGAGGAAGTCAAGAGAAGGGTCTTTAAGGAGAAGACAAACACGCTCAATGGAAGAGGGGTCTCCGATCAAAATTCTCGAGGCCGACTCCGACTCGGATTCATAGAGGAGAGTGACTACGAAAACCCGAGGAAAAGCAATAAGAAAGAAAGTGAACTATGATTCAGCCGAGGATGTGAGATTCTCGAGTGAGAGCGATGATCAAGTTGATGTGTCAGTCTTTGAGCAGACGTTGCACATCGTGAGATTTCAGAAAAAAAGAGTTGGTACACAATACCTTCACTGAAAAACTATGGTGGATCATATTTGCGACACAACGGGATAACACAATTCGTTTCCAGTCCACGACCCACGTACAAATCGGAAACTATACGGTTTCTCGCCTCGGTTGAATTACGGACATACTACGTTAATGAGGAGCGGCTATGGAGAATTGACAGGTTCAGATCTTTAACTTTTGTGATTGGTGGCATCAGTTATTAATTCTCAGCAACACAAATTGCAGAGCATTTTGAGCTATCGCTTTTAGATTGACGAGACAGTAACTTTGAACGAGGGGAGTTAATCTACATGTAGAAGATGATCGCGGGCCCTGATGATTATAGCCCGTCTCAAAGTAAGTGCACAAAAATTAGGAACCCTGTGATCCGGTACTTCCACAAGGTTGTTGTGTGTACATGTTTTGCTAGGGACGAATCATGAAATGTTAGGCGCCATGAGTTGGAGATGATCGATGAGGGACTGAAGACTGAGTTGAACTCGACTGATTATGGGATGCGTTTCTTCGGCAATCAGAACAACAATGGATTCACAAGAGCCTTGATGAAGTAGTTGATAGGCTATAAGAAATGAGAAAGTGTGGTACAGAACAAGGACAACACAAGCATCTGCATTGGTGGGATCATGACAAGAATACTAGAGGCTTCTAGCGTGCTTGTGAGGCATCTACATCTGCATTGGCAACATAGATTACTCTAGTTATATCAGTTTACACTCCTTGCAGCGCAACACGACTCGTTCATACAACTACCAAATAGAGAATACACGACACTCGGGCTTCAAGGGAACATCACAATTCTACCACCAATGGAGCTCCTCTCGGGCAGTCGAGACCAACCATCGCATAGAGCACAAGAACCCGCCCAGATTGAGACGGAGTATGGAGCGCCATAATGCTACTACTTTGACGAATACGTGAATTCAAAGATGCCAAAAGCAGTGAGAGCCGCCCACAAGCACATATCCATTCTGCAAAAGTTGAGCAAGTGGCAAAACAAGCAGATAAAGAGCCTGATGGATAAGCTCAATACTCTCACATGCACGTCCAACTCTCGATGAGATACAGACTTGATATCTCCAACATACAGAGCGCATAATCCACAGTTAAGCCGACATTCCACCTCAACATCACAACAGCCCAAAAGGCGCTCGACGTCAGAGCAACCTTGCAGCGCGTCATCATACATTCATAGGTCATCGCCACAGCCTCAGCAGCAGATGAGGCCTCAACCATCTCCTTTTGACCTTAACTCGCTCGAGCCTAATGGAATTGAAGATACTTATGAAGTTGAACATACCCCAACTAACACGGAGCAACTTTTCCGCAGAATGTCCAGCGATGAAGGCAACGTAGGTCAAGTGTTGCACCGACGTCAACATAGGAAGAGAAGAAGTACAAGTGCCAAGCCACATCTAGCATACACTATAGTGCAATTGCAAGATTTCTGACAGACACACCACACGATATTTAATTTCTTGGACCCACTTGCACCATATCAGCCTACAGCTGCCCAACCAGAACCGCAACCACTTGGCGATACATCTATGGACATGGATCCCGCTGGATGGTCTCTATTTCGCTGAGGGTAAAAGCGTCGATCTCCTCTTGTACATACCATTGCATTTACTTTATTATGCCATTGTTCGCTGGGACCATCTTCAAACTTTTATCGACACAAGGGGCTGTGTGATTTAAATTCGGGGGAAGACCTAGAGTACTACTAATCATGTTTACTGTTTTCTTAATTTGATATTTCCTCATGTTTCATATGCATCATCCATTGTATAGAAAGAAAAAAAGAAAATCTTTCATGCATTACACTTAGGATCGAGTCTAAGTTTTGGAAATAATCTTGTTAAGGATATACACTCTTCCTAGGTTGATTGATTAGTAACCTATTGAACTCTTGGACTTGTCAACCTGTGCTTATGTTGTATCTCGAAAGGACCTGGTTTGTTTCCTCTTAAATTGAATTTAATTTTACCAAGTTAGGGCTTTGAGATGCATTTAAATTGAGACTGTGCATAAACCCGTACTTTCTTGTGTTCATTGATAAAACCAATATGATATTGTCTAAGGTGAATGGAGATTGTGCGTAAACCCATAATTTTTTGTATTCATTGAGAAAGCTAAGATAATTTTGCCTAAGGTGAATCAGGGCTGTGCGTAGACCCGTACTTCCTTGCGTTCACTGATAAAGCTCGAGCAAAAATCTTGAGTTTCAGAAAAAATTGAATCTAAACATGAAATGATAAATGTGCTGGATCAATTAAGTATTGCTAAGCTTTTGGAAGTTGTATCAATATATATATATGATCAATAACCCCTATTGAGGTATGCACTTTTGGAACTAGGAATCAGATTTGTGCTTCTTAGAGTCCAACTAAGCACAAGGGATATTTGGTTAGGATACTAAGTCTTGATGAGAGTAGATTCTGTTTTTACAATGAAATCAGGGTTAATTTATGGCTTACAGTTTTCGCCCTATTGAGTTTTTTGTTTGAGGCAAGGTGTTCCCAGTGTCTGCACCATCTTTTCCTTCTTAGCACTATTCATTTGGGTGAGGGCAAGCACAGACTAAGTTTTGGGGAGTTGATATGTCTTTATTTTAGTATATGTTAGACGCATTGGTTAGCTTGATATGCATTACATTCACACCATTATCATCACTTTAGAGTCCAATTGGTTAATAATATATAATTTTGTGTCTTGAATAGCACACATATGCATAAGAAGTGATACCACGTACTTTTGGAGCATAATTTGGAGCATTCGGGACAAGCACATGTTGAAGGATGTCAGGAGCTGGTTGAAGTCAAATCCCACTCCAGGCGGTGCTCGAGTCTAATCCCAATCTCGGCGAAGCTCGAGTCAAATCCCACTCCATGCGGTGCTTGAGTCTGATCCCACTCTGGGCGGAGCTCGAGTCTGCTCCCACTCTAGGCACACACTCGAGCTGGTGGTCAAGTTACAAAGTAGGTCTTTCAGATATTCGGTCAAGACTAATGATGAAGCCCACTGCACGCTGGGATCCCTTTCATGGGCCGAATTAGCCAAAGATTTCACCAGACTTAGTTTATATTTTTAGAGGTTGCAAGAACGAATCTATCTAGGTTTTCTTACGACTCTTTAGTTGCAGCCGTTTTCTTTGTAATCGATAGACACAAGCAACTTTAAGCTTTTGAATTTCGTTTGGAATGCAATCTTCGTTTCCCTTTATCTTGTTCATCAAACAAGATAATGCTACCTACTGCAATTTTCACTGTCAGACCCCTAGTTGTCAGACCCCCAGTTGATTTAAGCTATACAATGATTCGTGATACCCATTCCTCTAGACCTTTCTTCTCATTATATTGCATCTACTGCTTAGTTTCATACTGGATTGTTTGACTTGATTTGATTAGTGTAGTTTACTCCGTTTATTTGATTCCTCGATTAAACTTGTGTGTTAGTTAAATTAGATCGTTAAAACACATATTCACCTTGATTGGCTTGGATTAGATCAATTGATTGCATCCTGATTGATAATTACATTCTCAATTGAATTGAAACCTATTATACTACATCGACATCTCAGTATAATAGGATTTGACAATAGATTCAAATCTTGTTATCAATACACACATAGTTTAATGAACAATTGAATTTGCAAAAAAATAAGAATTAAGATACATTAACTCTGATCCACTGTTACTACATACAACTTTTACACTTTTAACAAACTGTTTGTCCGTAAATGTAATGAACTCTTGTAAAACCTTTCTCACTTATGATTTAGATGAAAAAGGTGCATCAAGACCGCCCGTAAATGATCATCTAAGATAGTTGGAAAGAATAGAGCTCCACATGAACGAGAAACACGATATGGACCACATATATCATAATATATTAATGAAAAAGGTTTACTTGATTTAATAATACTTTCACGAAATATATCTCTTGATTGTTTTTCATGTAAACAAATGTCACAAGACTGAGAATGCATTTGAGAAGAACTAGAAAATAACGGCAAACTAGAAAGTAAAGAATAAGAAGCATGTACAAAATGTTGATGCCAAACAACAGGATCAAAGAAACATGACATTGAATTCAACTTGGCGGTATTATGTGTAAAGTAGTATACTCCATCACATTCTTCACCAGCTCCAATCAGCATCTTCGTGAAACGGTCCTACAAAAGACAAAGAGCACCAGTGAGCATAGCCACACACGACGTCTACTTTAACAATTTAGCAACTGAAACCAAGGTGCAATTGAGAGAAGGAACATATAACACACTAAGTAACGTTATAACATCAGACAATCAAAACATTCTTGTGTTAACTCCAAAGGTTTAGCTACCATCCGCAAAACCCACGACACACGGAGAGGTGGATCGTTAATCATGTAAACAAGAAAGGTTTCCACTCATGTGATGTAAAGCACCAATATCAACAATTTATCTGGATTACCAGAATTAGATTTGTCAACCAGAAGTTGTCGCAACTACTTCCACTGTTCTGGAGTTAACTCAGGAAAAATGGAAGAATTCGAGCTTGTGGCATAAGCTGTAACAAGCTATCCTTTGTCACGTCTGGAACCACGTCCTCGTCCACGACCAACTCCCTTACCACGATCATTATTCGCAGCCTCTGTCCATCAATCTTGAAATCCTACTATTTCCCAACAACCTGCTTTTTCATGACCAGTTCAGCCACAATGCGAGCACACCCACGTTGGATTTATTTAGTATCGACGCGTCAAAGTTACTCCCATCACTACCTGAATCAACTCTTGATCGGGTAAAAATCCCAACAACACTCTGCAGACCTCTAATGAGTGAAGAGAATACTCTTTGTTCCGCACGAACTATGCGCGAGTAAGTTTTGCTAAAAGATGGCAATGAATCTAAACCCAATATCGTAGTAGACACATACCCAACACAGTGATCATCTAATCTCCAAAGAAATTTGGGTTAGATCCCAGCAGATTGAGACTTCATGTTCATAAGAATGACTTGATTGCTCAGTTTTGTGTTTCTTGGCCTTAGATCTTGCATAATAGTTTGCTAGACAAGCTTATGAGCCCTCATGACCCTGTTTTAGCTTCCTGATTTTCGAATAATTTATACTCTCTTTTCACTGCTTGACTTGTTTTCTTCATACTGTGTTTATGCCATTGTTGTTTGCTCTGTTCTGGTATGACCCTGAATATTGATGCAGTTGAACTAGACTGACTTATCATATCTCTTGTGTTAGCACCACACTTTGGTTCGAGACCGCAAGTCAACAACTGGATATTGCACATTCCTTGGGGGAAACCTAGTGACATGGAAGAGCAAGAAGCAAAAGGTGGTATCTTGTTCAATCACAATGCATTATGCTAGTCAAGCGCCGTACATATTGCATCCAACTCAGTATTTCATGAAAGTAAAAAGCACATCGAGGTGGATTTCCACAAGACCTGAGAAAAAGTGGACCAAGAAGTAATTTTGCCAGACCAACTAGCATATATATATATTCACCAAAGCAATAAGCTTTAAGGTTTGTGAATTTGTATATTCAAAGCTTGGGTTGATTGATCTACCTAGGTCGTTACAATGACTCACACTCTTGTTCTCTTAAGTTGGTTTTGTCCAAATTGGGTTATCCACTAAAGTTTTTAATGAGGTGGGGAAATACAACCTTTAATCTTATCCTTATAAATTACAGATTCAAGCTTAAGGGGGAGTGGTAAACATAAGCTTAAGTGAGACACAAGCAATACAAGTTGTTGGAGGTTGCACAATAGAAGGCCAAAGGTCACACAATGGGAGGTCGTGAGTCGCACGTTAGTAAGCCACATATAACATAAAGAATGTAGATGTTCAAGTCTCTTGAGACTATGAATTCACATGTGAAGATAAGAAGCAAAGTCACATGTCCAAATAAGAGAAATGAGCTGTTAGGAGTTCTCACTTTCTCCCTAAGGACTGGCGATTCGAAGACAAGAGGATTGTTTCCTCTTTGGTCATTTTCTTTACATTGTTAATATTTTTTCTTTTGTAAATCTTGTAAAGCCCTAGATAAGTTTCTTGTATAAATATGTTGTAAGCACATTATTATGAATAAAGAAAGAGAAACATCTTATTTACTTCCTCGACTTGATTTTGTGCATCAAATGGTCAACTTTTCTTCTTTCTGAACCATCTGGAGCTCATATCGATCATTCATAATTCACATTCTTACAAGAAAAACCACCTCAAGTTCTCACAAAAAGAAATAAAATGAAGAAACTGAAACTTATTTACAATGATATCATGAGATTATCTCCCAAGTGCACTTGTTTAACGTCTTAAATTCAATGTTGCTCATCATTTCTTATGCGGTTTGGGGATCAGAAAGCGAATCTTCTCCACAATCACATTTTGAGAATCAGCTAAGTTAGCCTTGATGTGTTGGCCGTTTACTGTGAATTTCTTTACCAATGGATTAGAAGTACAACAGCTCCACAGGGTCAAGCTTATTTAACATCAAAAGTACATCAGAATTTAAGCTTTCTCGAAAAAGCTTTTACCGCGAATTGAACAACAACACTTTTTCACATTTTTTGAATTCTCTCATTACTATTTTATTTTTATGAAAAGCCTTAGCTTTCTCCCTATAGATTTTTAAGCTCTCATATGCATCACAATGGATCATTCGTCTCACGGATGCGGGTTTGAGAATTTAATGAAATTGGTAGGCCCACATGGCTTTATACTCAGCTTCCAGCAGAAGATGACAAGCTTTTCCATATAGCATATTGAAAGTAAAAAAAAAAAAAAAAAAAAAAAAAAAAAAAAAAAAAAAAAAAAAAAAAAAAAAAAAAAAAAAAAAAAAAAAAAAAAAAAAAATAATTTAGTGATTCGAAACCTTTATTTTCCTTGTTGTTTATTGGCGATAAGGAGTAGTCACCTTGTGCTTAACACAATATTTTTCATGAGGTTCTCAAAAACTTTGTTGATAAAATGACTACCTCCATCATTTATCACCATTTTTGGAACACCAAACCTTCAAAAGATGATAGCTTTAAACAACTTAATCATCACCTTGTCATCATTAGTGGGAATAGTAATTGTGTCCAGCCACGTCGACACATAATCAACAAAAACCAAGACGTAGAGAACCTCAATCTCTAAGATGAATTCTGAGGAATTCCTTGTCTTTTACCAATGTTAACGTTGATGGTCGTCGCACTTGGAGATGAACTTATGAATGTTGTTGGCCACCAGTACCCGTGTTGTCGAACCCGTGCTACAGTCTTGAAAGTACCAAGATTTCATTCATAACTATAACCATGGAATGAAAAAGAATGCCCTGCATTTTTTCTTCTGATATACAACGTCACAATAGTCGATCTTTTCCTTGCCTATATAATAATACTCATCCCAAAGTACCAAACAACCTCTTTGAAGAATTTCCTCCTATCATACCCATCAAGATTAGGTGGCGGTTCTGCTCCACACGAAAGGTAGTTCACAAAATCGACATACTAAGGACCGTCTTCCTTTAGTTTCTCTACAGCGAATACTTCTTCAATGATCACATTTGTCGCTTGAACCGCTTGAATGAACAAAACCTGCTCCTTCCGTAGAGAACCATCAATCAATATACACTCATCCATCTGCAATCTCAAAAGTTGATCCGCAACTCTATTCTTTATACCCTTATTATCAAATAACTCAACATCAAACACTTGTAGTACCAAGATCCACCGCAATAACCTCGATTTAACATCTTTATTTTTAATCAAGTACCTCAAGGATGCATGGTCGGTGTGCACAATCACCTTAGATCCAATTAGAAAAGATCAAAATTGCTCAAAAGCAAAGACCATGAATAGAAACTCATTATGTGTAATAGCATATTTCACTTGAGCATCATCAAGAGTTA
Source organism: Lepidium sativum (assembly GCA_023374145.1). Taxonomy (NCBI): domain Eukaryota; kingdom Viridiplantae; phylum Streptophyta; class Magnoliopsida; order Brassicales; family Brassicaceae; genus Lepidium; species Lepidium sativum. The sequence goes on from JAKUCM010005765.1 coordinate 22,678, forward strand.
TACTTGCATAGTAGACGATATGAAGGTTCTTGTCTTTCCTTTGACCCAATACCGTTTCAATCACGTAATCACTCCCGTCACACATGATTTCAAAGGGGAGATCTCAATCCACTGCTTGTGTTGGTGGTGCACTCACTAGGGCTTCTATTATCCCCCAAAAATCATCATGACACTCCACATCAAAGTTAAAATCAGTGTCTTTGCACAAAAAATGTGTCAATGGCCTAGCAATCTTAAAAAAATCCTTGATAAACCGTCGATAAAAATTGGCATGACACAAGAAACATTTAATCCCCCTGCCAATGGCTGGCGGTACCAAACTTGTGATGACCTAAACCTTTGCCTTGTCAACCTCAATACCCTCACTCGAAATCTGATGCATGAGAACAATATCATATCTTACCATAAATTGGCACTTCTTCTAATTGAGGACAAAGTTGGTTTCCTCATAGCTTTGCTTGGTACGACCTTGCACAAATTAGAAAGACACGAACCAAGCAATATAGACAAGATGCACCTTTGAAGTGGTAGGTGTATTACATAATCCAAATGCCATCCAACGATAAGCGAAAGTGCCATAAGGACATATAAATGTCGTCTTCTCTTGATCATTAGGATCTATGGGTATTTGGAAGAACCTGGAGTAACCATCCAAGAAGCAATAAAATGAATTATTTGCTACAATTTGTAAAATTTGACCGGTAAACGGCAAGGAGAAGTTATATTTCCTAGTGGATGAATTCAAAATTCTATAAGCAATACACATCCTATATTCGGTTACCATCTTAGTGGGTATAGGAGAAAAATTTTCATTTCTAACAACGGGGATTCTACCTTTCTTAGGTACCAGTGGATGGAAAAACCCAATTGCTATTGGAAATAGGAAAATTGGTTCCTACATGTAGAAGTTTTAGAATCTCTTATCTTTAAATTTTGGGTTTAACCATCTTTGATAATAAACGAAAGTCATAGATTCATCTTCTAAGTTGATCCTATACATGGAAAGAGATTGAGAAAGCCTCTTATATCATTTATAGAATAACCTATGGCCTTTCTAAAACTTCTCAATTCCTTTAAGAGAAATGTAATTTCATCATCACCAAGTTCAAAATTTATAATCACTAGATAAGTAGAGTTAGGACTGAGAAATGCGTACATTAGCCCTTGTGGTAATAGTTTAAACTCAACATTGGGAGCTTTGAGTTCACTCCACAGATCATCATCATTAGTAAGTTTGCCCTTTCCTTTGAGCTCCTCAATAGATACATAATTTGTTCCCAACTCCAAAGTTGTACATATCGATGAAGCCCTCACAAGAGTCAAGCAACTGCTAATAAGCTTTTAGGTCACCACTTAAATACCCAAACCCATTATTCTCAACGGTGAGAGCCACTTGTAGGCGGTCATCAATACTCAACTCCTTTACCATATCTATTTCTAGAAAATCCAAAGTTTCAGTGAGAAAGCATTTATTTCCAACATATAGATTATCCATGACCATCTTGATATCAAAGTTAACAATTTTAAACATATGATCTCTTCTAACATCGATAAGATCACCGCTATAGCAAGAAATTGCCTAACAAGAATAAGGGGATCAATTGGTTTGTCAGACATTTCTAACACGACAAAGTCAAATGGTATCGAAATTGCCTACTCTCCAAGAAAATTCTTAATAATTCCAAGCAGGACTCAAACAGAATGGTTTGCTAGATTCAATTAGATGCGATACTTCTGAAATTAGTATTCCTCATCTTCGTAGCAACAATTACAGACTTTAGATTAACACTAAACCCAAAATCACACAAAATGACAAGCTTTAGATTAACACTAAACCCAAAATCACACAAAATGACAGGCTTTAGATTAGTAATCCAGTAATCAGGAAGTTTTCCGGCTGACCTTTGGCTTGTAGAAGCCACTTGAGCAATTTGTTTATCAAGGATTTGCAAATGAGAGTAGATGTCTTAAAACTTGGCTTGAGACTCACTATAACCAACATCGACCTTGCAATCAATCTTGTCCAATCTTTCAATCATCTTGAGGTGTCTTCTTGCTTGTCGCTCAATAATTTATCATCTCCTGGCACTAATGTATGCTTCTTCATTCACTTGAACATGCAGATAATTGTTGACCCTTGGCTGTCCCGGATGTTAAATATTCATTTCTTTAGAGTGTAAGTTCAATGGACTTTGACATGGACCTCCTACTTACAACCACCATTGTCTACATTTAGGTTGAGGAGGATTACCATATGGCTTTGGTTGGAATGGGTTTCCCTGAGTTGCCTTTGGTGGATAGAATTGGTTTTGGAGATTCTTTACATTTTTGCTATTATAGAAAGGATTGTTGTTCCTATTGTTTTGGTTGAAATGACAGTTTTGGTAGCCTCCTTGGTACTTTTTGTTGGTTTTCGTAATAGTTAATCTCCTCTTTCACACCATCAATACCTTCACAAACTCCTTCTTGCCACCCTTGTTGATCCCCATCAACCCCTCCTACATAGTTTATAGCCCTTTGATCGACAAGAAACACTTTGCTCAACATGCCTATATTGTCATTAAGTTCCTTGTACATTTGCCTCTCTTGATCTCTCTTGCTTCGATCACACTCTCCTCCATAACAAGCTTCACTTTGGGCGAGATTCTCAATAAATTGGTCCCCTTGTTTTATGGTTAAGTTGGCAAAACATCCATAGCTTGCGGTATCCAAAGCACGTTGATATTTCTCAAATAGTCCTGTATAAATGATTCCTCAAGAGCTTTTCTTTGAATACTCCATGGTGACGAAAACTTCTTATGCAATCCTTAAGTTTCTCACAAGTCTCATTAAGATTTTCATTACCTCATTGCTTGAAGCTAGTTATGTCATTTCTAAGCTTGGCGGTCTTTGTTGGGATAGAATTTCGTGATGAACTCCATCTTCACATTGTCCCAAGTAGCAACCAAATCTGAACGCATGTTTTTTTCCATTGTGAACGCATCCTACAAAGTCTGTCAAATCAATCAAGGTGATCGAATGGATTTTCAAAAGGACACATGTTGTATCTCTTATTACCATGTCTCACCTCTCTCAGATTTGGCTCATTAAAAGTCTCTATCGGTCTAGCAGCTGGCTGTCCAAAACGCAGAACTTGGTGTTGAACCCCAATACCATGCACACATCCATGTTGAAGCTGCTCATTCTCTACCCTAGGTGGGTCATTGCCTTGGTTTTCTAAATCTATGTGTCTCAAGTGATCCTCACGCTCTTTAGCTCGTCTCTCGTCTACAATCTTGCTAGCTCTTTCAACTGCTCCCAAATCTGTAATACACTCAAGAACCTCTCCTTGTTGACTCCTCTTATGCATGCACCTTCAAGATAATCAAAAGATAATAAACTCAAACGATTAGAAACAAATAAAAGTAAAAGCTCTACTCTTAAATTGAATCCAAATCATAATGGATGATTGCAATAGGTTCCGCGGCAATGGCTTCAATTGATGTTTGCTTTTAAACACATAATTAAATAAACAAATGCAAACAAATATTATTGCAAGTACTTTAGGTTCGAATCCACAAGACACCTAGAATAAACACAATAAGACCACATGATGCTCACTTACGCTGAAGCAATCCAAAGAGAGTGAAATTACTATTCAACCTAAATAAAAACCTAATAAAGCAAGAACTAAAATAAACTCAAACATAAGGCAACTGGGATCAAAAACAGAACAATAAAAAAGCAAATGCAATTAAACAAAGGCAAATAACTTTGGGCAAGAGAATTGATCTAATGGGAAGATAACTAATTGATGAAACAACAAAGTAACCATTAAGCTTAACCTAGAACATCAGACACTAAGATAGATCGACCCACTTCCATGGCAGTAATCTCTTTGTAATCCAAATAATCTAGCTAAACTTCCATTTGAAAACTCAAAAGTTAATAAGCATTAAACACAAGCTCACTAACTCCATTAAACTCCCTAACTTCACCTTCCAATGTCTAGGGAAGCTTAGCTCATAAATAGCTCTCTCGAGAAATTTTACAAACACTTTCAACCCTTAAACTTTGGGTTCTAAAACATTACAAAATGGAATCCGGGTCGACCAGGAATAAACCGGGTTAAACCAACTTTTAAAAAAAGGTGTTACTAAGGTTGAGTAAGAGGTCATAGCTTTGTGCTCCAGATGATGTTTACGCGCACCATCCAAGATAGGAGGCTGACTTGTTGGTCACTAAAGGCCATTCAGAAGAATTTTGAGCCAATGACCTGAGAGTCGAGGTCATAAAATCGACATGTTCATCGAGGAAGGTCATTCTAAACTGCTTCTCATGAGTGTGTGTTTTGTGGAGGTTATAAGGTCGACTTAGAGCTCGACCTTTTGTCCATCTAGCGAGTATTCATGCATGTGCTCCACGTCGAGTCTTTTAGGTCGACCTTTCTTCTCTTTGGGCTCCTTCCCTTCATTTCTGCATGTTGCTTCCACTAAATCTCATCGCTTGAAAGTGTATCTCATTACAAAGTTCCCAAGATCCCAAAGTATGATCTAATTCACCTGAAAGATAATCAAAACGAGAAAATATGCGACTATATCTATCTAGAACTCTAAAATACAAAATCAAAGAAAACTTTTGCTAAAAATAAATGAATGAGACTTCAAATAGATGAAAAGATCACAATATGAATGTAAAACTATGTAAATATGATGCATATCAATAGAGATGAAAAAGTTATTTATCTCATATTCTTGGCCTTTTGATCATAATGTACTAAGAAATATTGAGAACTATACTAATTCAATAAGTACAACAGAAGCTCTAGACAAGATGTTTCTACCTACAATACTTCCAGGTATGATTTATTCTCAGTTAGAAGTATATGCATTTCAAATACAAGAAAATAAAACCATAGTTCAGAATGTGTATGATTTCCTGAAGCTTGTTAGTGATCTTAGACATCTCTCTATACATATAAAGGAGGAGACTCAAGCTATTTTATTGCTAATTCACTTACATATGTTTACGAACATCTTTAGAATTTTTAACACACATCAAAGACAAACTGGGTGTTGAAGATGTCATCACCATAGCGAATTTAAAACAACAGAAGCTAAGGAAGCAAAGAAGAATACAAAAGGCTAATGGAGAAGGTCTATTTGTAAGAGGAAGATCTGAGACAAGAAATTTATCATTCAACAAGAAAAGAAGAATGAAAAGTATATCAAAATCTAGAGACAAGAAGAAAGGGGAGTGTGGGATCTGCGGGAAAGAAGGTCAACACAAGAAGCAGTGCTACAAGTGATAAAAAGGAACGAAGGAAATGGGAGCAATCCAGAAGGAGAATCTGCCTTAGCAACGAATGATGATGCAAATGATTTGTTCGGATTGTTTGTTTCAGAAGTAAACCTCACTCACTGAAATTTCGATCAAGAAGTGGATACTCGATACAAGCTGTTCTTTTCACATGACACCAATGTAGGATATGTTCATTGGGCTAAAGGAATATAACACTGGGAAAGTCAGGATGGAAAATGAAAGATATTGTGAGGTAAAAGGTATAGGTTCAATAAGTTTTACTAACCCTGACAATACTACTTTTGTTTTACATTATTTCAGGGATATGCCAGATATATCAAAGAAATTTGATTCCATTAGGTACATTAGAATCTATGGGATTTGATTTCAAAGGTACTAATGGAATACCTAAGTTCACAAAAGGTTATACAATGGTCATGAAAGAAGAAAGAATACAATCCTTATATGTTCTCAAAGGAAAAGCAAAGTCACCAGAAGTAGATGTCTCCATATCAAGTGAAGACTAAGAAAAAGAAGAAAAAACTCATCTTTAGCAAAGGATTGAAAGTAATTCAACAGAAAGGGTGTTTCACAGGTGATCATATCATTGATCTAAAATTTTATGAACACTATGTCTTTTGCAAAACTCACAAGACAAGTTTCAGCATAGAAAAGTATGTAATAAAAGGGAACCTGGATTATATCCACTTAGATCTCTGTGGGTTCTCCTAATTTACATTTAACTTTGAGAAAATGTCAATATTACATATCATTTACTGATGATTTCTCTAGAAAGGTTTGGGTTTCTTTTCTCTGGTCCAAAGATGAAGCTTTTAAAATCTTTCTTGATTGGAAGAAGATGGTCAAAACACAATCATATTGAAAGGTAAAGGTTATTAGGACAAAAATGGTCTTGAGTTTTACAGTCTTGAGTTTGACAGATTTTTCAAACAAGAAGGAATAATAAGGCACATGACATGTGCATATACTCCCCAGAAAAATGGCATAACATAGCGACTCAATAGAACAATCATGGACAAAGTCAAGCAATGCTACCTGAAAGTGGTCTCAAAAAAAGCTTATGGGCATAAGAAGTCTCTACTACAGTATATGTCATCAATATATCTCCATCGTGAGCCATTAATTTTGAAGTTCGAGAAGAAAGATGGAGTTCAATCATGCCATCACTTGAAGGATTGAAGAGATTTGGATGTATAGCTTATGTACACTCCATAGAAGGAAAACTAAATCCAAGAGCCAAAAGAGGAGTATTCATTAAATATTCAGATGACGTAAAGGGTTTAAAAATTTGGGTTTTAGAAGACAATAAGTATATAATGAGCAAGAATGTTGTATTCAGAGAATAAATGCTTTACAAGAATTTTATCAAAGGTACAGATGAAGGTAATAAAATCTAGTCAGATAGTTTTAGCTATGACGTTACAGAAATACAGATAGCATTTCTCAAGGTGAAGAAACCATAACTCATACAGCTCAACCAGAAATTGAATCAGATTCAGAGTAAAATCAAAACAACACATCATCAAACATTCAAAATCAACATAAATATCATCTATCAAGACTATGATTGTGGAGTATAGAAAAGGAAATTAGAAGACAGTGTTGATGCCTTTGTATGTTCATTAACTAAAGATGCAGGTAAGAGTGATCCTGCGATATTTCAAGAAGCTATAGATGATCTTGATAGTGACAAGTGGACTGAAGCATTTGATGAAGAGATGAATTCTCTACTGAAGAATCCCACATGAGATCTCATTGATAAACCAAAAGACAGAATAGTAAGTAGGTGCAACTGGATTTTCAAGGCAAAACTACGAATTGAAGGTGTAGAGAAACCAAGGTACAAAGCCATATTAGTTACTAAGGGATTATGTCATAAAGAAGGAATAAATTATAAGGAAGTGTTTGCTCCACTGGTGAAGCATGTCACTATAAGATATCTTCTTTCAGCATCACTTTGATATAGAGCTTCATCAGATGGACGTGAAGACATCATTTCTTCATAGTCACCTTGATGAATTCATAGTGATGGATCAATCAGAAGGATATGTTTATAAATAATTTCCAGAAAAGGTATGTCTTTTGAAGAGATCTCTTTATAGACACAAACAGTTTCCGATAGAATGGAACCGCAAATTTAACGAATTCATGCTTCGACATGAATATATTAGAGGTTAGTATCACTACTATGTGTATCTAATGAAGCTGAAAGAAAATACAAGTATATATCTTCTATATGTAGATGATATACTCATTGCACTTACTATTAGACCAGAGATACAAGCATTGAAGAGTCTGCTCAATACAAAAATCAATATGAAGGATCTAGGAGAAGCAAGGAAGATCGTATTTATGGAAATAACAAGACATAGAGAGACGTCTTGCATGAATATTTCTTAGTCAGGTTATAGTCAAAAGGTACTACGCGACTTCAACATGGATCAGTCAAAAGCAATATTAACCCCTCTAGGAGCTCATTTCAAGTTATAGGCAGCTAAGGAAGCCGATCAAGAGAAATTCATGAGGTCAGTTCCATATAAGAGTCTTGTTGGAAGTCTTATGTATTATATGTTAGCAACAAGACCTGACATTAAATATCCAATAGGGATTTTGAGTAATTTTTTGTCTAAGCCAATAAATGACCATTGGAAAGTTGTGAAGTGGATTCTCATGTATTTGAAAGGGTCGTCAAATGTTGGTCTAAGTTACTAGAAGAAAGGAGAATTCATCATCAAATGTTACTGCGGCCTTCACTGCAGAAGGTAACATATATGCAGCAGATGGTGACAACAGGAAATCAATCACATATATGGCTTTCACTGCAGAAGGTAATCTGATAAGCTGGAAATTTACTGAACAATCTGTTGTAGCCTTGTTTACCACAGAGGGCAAGTATATAACTTTATCAGAATCTGCAACGGAAGCATTGTGGTTCAACGGTTTAGCGGAAGAGTTCCGGTTTCATCAAGGAAGTGTAGAGTTGAACTGTGACTCTCAAAGTGCTATTGCTCTAGCGAAGAATGCAGTCTTTCATGCTTAAACAAAGCAAGTTGCAGTGAAATATCAGTAAGTAATCATGCTGACATTTTCACAAAAGTTCTACATGTGTGGAAGGTACGTGAAGCACTAAAGATGCTCATGTTGCAGAAACTTAACTCAAAGTCTCATTTTGATCCACCAAGTATTTATCTGATCTTGTCTAAGATTGAGATTTGTAGAATTATAGTCA
>JAKUCM010005766.1:0-92239 GCA_023374145.1 Lepidium sativum
GTTCACCATCAAACACAAGAGTGATGGCACGGTTGAGAGATACAAAGCAAGGCTGGTTGCCCGAGGCTTCACCCAAACTTCTGGAGTTGACTATACCGACACATTTGCCCCGGTGGCTAAACTCCATACGGTAAGGGTCATTCTTTCGTTGGCTATTAACTTATCTTGGTGATATACACGTTTTTAGCACTAACACTCATTAGAAACCTCATTTAACTACTCTAAGCATATATTTCTACTACATTTTCATCGTAGATAGGCTCTTTCATACGTATTAGCATATTCATTGCATTCAAAGATTTTTCAGGTAGTAGAGCACATAAACAGAGAATTCAGGAGTCGCAGAAGCTGAAGAGTCACAGAAGCTGAAGAGTCACAGAAATAGCAGCACTCTTGGTCCGAGTCCCCACTCAGCGTGCCGCTCATGTCCACACTCAGCGTGCCGTCCAACTCGAGCCCAAGCTCGAGTACTCACTCGGTGGTCCAACTCGAGCCCAAGCTCGAGTGCTCACTCGGCGACCCAACTCGAGCACATTCTAGCCCAAGCTCGAGTGCTCACTCGGCGGCTTAACTCGCTCATACTCGATTATCCACCCGGTGGCCCAACTCGCTCATAGTCGAGTGTCCACTTGACGGCCCAACTCGTGTCCAACTACATCAATTCGGTAGATGGGCCGCACACAAGCCCACTCATGGTGTTTTCAACCTTTGGGCCATATCCATGACGCGCTGATTCTCTTTTTGGGCCGAGCTGAACCAGGGCTTTTCTAAAACGATTAAGTATAAATAGTTTTAGAAGTTGCAAAAATAAACCCTAGTTTTTACAATTGATTTTTCTTGCGAACTTAGAGCTTTGTAATCGAACACAACTTTCTAATTTTCGAGTTTATTTTTATGCAACTCAGTTTTACATTAAGCGTTGATTTCATTCCTTGTTCGAGTCCATTATTGATGCATTCAAACCTTAAATTCGTGTTTGCTGTTAAACTCATGCATTATGAGTAGTCACCTAGGGTCCAAAGGATGAGTTAGGTCTACGTGATACTTAGGTTTTCTAGGGCGCTTAGGGTTGGATTTATGTAAGTCTTTTTTGATTTGGTGTTATCACCACTAGCTTCATTCTGATCAACTGAGGCTTGTTCTGAGACGCTCTAGCACCGATGGGTGTTTGGTTGAGCGTCAGACTAAACCACTTCAGAGATTCACATGCTCAGCTCGAAGGATCAAATGTATGAGGTGTGAATCGGCTTAAGCGAGTTGATCGTTCATTCCGACTATATTATCAAACGCCTATGGCGATAGGGTCTGTTAGTAGTCTACTCGAGTTTGTTTACCACGAGATAGGACTCATTATTTGTTTTCTCGTTGCCTAGAGACTAGCTTTATTGAGTGATATCAAGCGCCTAGTTAGCTTAAGAGTCACGTTGACCCATGAAACTCACTCCTCAGGATCCTGCTTTCTCACCCTGCGTTAATTCTATTTGATACTCTACTGTTCGTTGCTCTGTTTGAATTATTTACGATTGCACTGCTTTGTTTATTTTTGTTTTAAAGGTTTGAATTAGGTTGTTAGAGAAACCACACTTTGATTGGCTTGAATTAGAGTAGTTAACTGCATCCCGATTGATAATTACATTCCCAGTTGGATTGACACCTATTATACTACAACCGACATACAAGTATAATAAGATTTGACAATAGAGTAAAAATCATGTTATCAAATTGGCGCCATTGCCAAATGGGTCTCTGCTAGTTACAATTAGGATTGTTAACTTTCTAAGCTCAAGTTCTTTTTAATCTTCGTTACATACTCACTTGTGGCACTGTGTTTTGTGTTATGTTTCAGGTGATTTCAACCTCTAGTACGTCAACTTGATCCTGCTACTCAGTTTGATTTCACTCAGTTTATGCAGACACGTTCACAAGGAAATCAGAATCTTCTCGAGCCTCTTGGCAACATTAACCAACTACCACGCGAGTTAAGAACGCAGAGAAACCAAGTCTACAGTACGCTTACAGAGCGAGTGATAATGAACCCAAACACAGAGTCGAACACACACGTTCCCCCTGTGGACCAGCCTCCACATAGGAAATCGCGAATAATAAGCGCTGGAGATGCACCAAGTACTCACACCCAGAGACGTGGGATTGTTCCCCTAACCATTACGAACAACAACTTCGAGATCAAGAGCAGTTTCATCTCTATGATCCAAAATAGGCAGTTTCACGGCCTACCTTCTGAAGATCCGGTTGATCACTTGGACGAATTCGAGCGACTCTGTGGACTGCAAAGGCTCAATGGAGTTAGTGACGACGCATTCAAACTGAGGTTGTTCCCGTTTTCTCTCGGAGACAAAGCCCATGTATGGGAGAAGCATTTACCGCAAGGCTCCATCACTTCATGGGAAGCTTGTAAATCTGCGTTTCTTGCCAAATTCTTCTCCAACTCTCGAACTGCAAAGTTGAGAAACGCCATCTCTACCTTCACCCAACAGAATTCTGAAACCGTTGCTGAAGCCTGGGAGAGGTACAAGAACTATCAGTCTCATTGCCCACATCATGGATACCTTGCTGAGACTCTGCTCAACAATCTATACAAAGGAGTTCACCCTAACATCTGCAGGTTATTGGATACCGCAAGCCATGGAAATTTCCTTAACCAGGACGTCACTGATGGTTGGCAGCTAGTGGAGAATATGGCACAGGCAGATGAGCAGTATAATGAGGACTACGACAGGACGGTCAGAAACACAGTGGACACAGACACAGTCAGTAGGAAGGAACTCAAGGCCCTGAACGTCAAGTTGGACAAAATCGACAGGCTGCTGCAAGTACAACACAAACATGCCCACTTCATGACTGGAGATGAACATGTTCCAGACGAGGAGGATGATCAAGTTGAGGAGATCAGTTATATGCAGAATCACGGAGGTGGTTACAAGCAGTACAACAACTACAAGCAGCACCCAAACCTCTCATACAGAAGCAACAACGTGGCAAATCTCCAAGACCAGACCTACCCACCGAAACCCGCACACGCTCAATCGAACGCGTTTGTCCCGAAGCAGCAATATCACAAGAGTTACCAGCCATCTGCAAATATACCATCTGGGTATGAAGCACACACTCCACCAACCGCTACACAGCCACCAGAAGTTTTGAGCCTACTCCAAGAAATTCTGAAGGGGCAGAAAGCGTCTGCTGCTGAAGTCACGCAGAAATTTTCAGAGGTGCACTCTAAGATTGACGCTTCTCACAACGATCTCACGTGCAAGTTTGAGACACTGAACGCAAGACTCAAGTACGTGAAGAGTCAGCAAGCGTCATCTTCTACAGTGAAGACAACATGCCAACTTCTAGGGAAAGCAGTTCCCAACCCAAAAGAGTATCATGCCAATGCCATCACCTTGAGAAGTGGATGCGACTTATTGATTCGAGCAAAGAATACAAAGGATACCGAGGACAGTAAGGTTTAGGAGGGGGAGGATTTTCTCATCAAGGATCAGACAGAGACTCGACCTGGAGCTGTTCCTAAGCCACAGTCTGCTGAAAAACCCACACCTAAGCTCGACACAACCAACCAAACTGAACCCAGACCCAACACTTCAGACGCTCATCACCTACAGGAACCCCATAGAGGAGTAAACCATATGTTATTCCACCATATAAACCCCAATTACCCTTTCCCCAAAGGTTCAAGAAGGAGCTTACTGAGAAGTACAAGGCGCTCTTTGCCAAGCAGATGAAGGACATTGAGGTGAAGATTCCGATTCTGGACGCTTTTATGCTAATGCCTCCATACCAGAAATTTCTCAAGGATGCAGTCAATGAGAGAACTCAAGCAGTCGAGGGTATGGTCGTACTGACACATTAGATTAGCGCCATTATACGAAGGAAAGTTGTGCCGAAAAAGCTTGGTGATCCTGGAACCTTTACAATCCCATACTCACTTGGACCCTTATCATTCAGCAAGTGTCTTTACGATCTAGGCGCCTCAATCAGCCTCATACCAATTTCAGTCGCAAAAAAATTAGGCTTTGTTGATTACAAGTCCTGCAAAATCTCATTGATTCTGGCAGATAGGTCAGTGAGAATCCCTCAATGCATCCTGGAAGACCTTCCTGTGAAGGTGGGGGGAGTTGAGATACCAACAAATTTTGTTGTCTTGGAAATGGAAGAAGAACCTAAAGACCCTCTGTTGTTTGGAAGACCCTTCTTGGCCACAGCGGGCGCGCTAATTGATGTTAGGAATGAAGTCATTGAGCTGAATCTGGATCCAGATCTTAAAATGAAATTCAACATCAATGATGCGATTAAGAAACCAACGATCGAAGGTCAAGTGTTCTCAGTGCACAAGATTGACACTCTTGCTGATGAGCTGTTAGAAGAATTGGCAGCAGAAGATCAACTGCAAGTTGCTCTGACAAAGCCAGCCGCTGAGGGGTACATGAGTATGGAAGCTGAATGTTATGCGAACTTGTTGGATTGCCACAGACCAATCAAGAGTCTGGCGGTGATTGAGGAATTGGACTCGAGTGCATCTGAGGCGGACTCGAGACAGAGACTCGAGCTGCAAGTGCTCGAGTGCGCTACGCCTGACGTTACTGATGACTGGTCTGAGCTCATGGCACCCAAAGTGGAGCTGAAACCAATTACTGCAGGACTAAGGTATGCTTTTCTGGACCCTAATTCTACTTACCTTGTGATTGTAAATGACCCATTGAATGATGATGAATTGAGTATGCTTTTGACTGAGCTTAAACGTTTTAGAAAAGCCATAGGATACACGCTTAAGGATATTAGAGGAATTTCCCCAAGTTTTTGAATGCATAGGATACACTTAGAAGATGAATCTCATTCTAGTGTTGAGCCCCAAAGGAGATTGAACCTGAACCTTAAAAAAGTGGTAAAAAGGGAGATACTTAAATTGTTAGACGCTGATGTCATATATCCAATCTCTGATAGTAAGTGGGTCTCGCCTGTGCATTGTGTTCCTAAGAAATGGGGTATTACAGTGGTTAAGAATGATAAAGATGAACTAATACCCACTATAACCATAACGGGGCATAGGATGTGTATAGTCTATAGGAGGCTGAATTCATCCAGTAGGAAAGACCATTTCCATTTGCCTTTTATTGATCAGATGGTTGAAAGGTTGTCTGGTAAAAAGTATTACTCTTTCCTTGACGGGTACAGCGGGTTCTTTCAGATCCCTATACACCCGGATGATCAGGAAAAAAACTACTTTTACCTGCCCTTATGGCACTTTTGCATACAAACGAATACTGTTTGGGTTATGCATGCTCCTGCTACATTTCAACGTTGTATGACTTCTATTTTCTCGGATTTGATTGAGGATGTAGTCGAGGTGTTCATGGACGATTTTTTCGTCTATGGCTCTTCCTACTCCTCTTGTTTGTCAAATTTGTGCAGGGTGCTTAGCAGGTGCGTGGATATCAACCTTGTGCTCAACTGGGAAAAATGTCACTTCATGGTTCAGGAGGGTAAAGCGTTGGGGCACAAGATATCTGAGAGGGGTATTGAGGTTGAAAAGGCGAAGACTGAAGTCATGGCTCAACTGCAACCCCCAAGACAGTGAAGGATATTCGGAGTTTTTTGGGTCACGCTGGGTTCTACAGAAGGTTTATCAAAGATTTCTCCACAATTGCAAGGCCCCTGACGAGCCTACTATGCAAGGAGGTCGAGTTCAATTTCAACCCCGAGTGTCTCAAAGCGTTCCTTAAGGTCAAAGATGCGCTGATATCTGCTCCAATAGTCCAAGCTCCAGATTGGGACCTCCCATTCGAGATCATGTGTGATGCAAGCGATTTTGCTGTTGGAGCAGTCCTGGGTCAGAGAAAGGAGAAGAAGTTGAACGTGATACACTACGCCAGCAGGACTCTAGACAACACCCAAACCAAGTACACCACCACAGAAAAAGGAACTCCTTGTTGTAGTTTTTGCGTTTGAGAAATTCAGATCATACTTGGTGGGATCCAAGGTTATTGTTCACAATGATCACGCAACGTTGAAATTCTTATGAAGAAAAAAGACGCCAAACCGAGACTACTGAGATGGATACTGTTGCTGCAAGAGTTTGATTTAGAGATTGTGGAAAAACCTGGAGTGGAAAATGGGGTTGCAGATCACCTGTCACAAATGATGATTGAGGACTCGACCCCTATTGATGACTCAATGCGAGAAGAGCGACTCATGACTCTGGGAGCAGAAGAGAATTGTTCTCAAATCAACAAGAGGCTAGCTGGATCCACTCTACCTTGGTATGCAGATTTGGTCAATTACTTAGTCGTGGGTGAAGTGCCTAATTGCATGGACGCCTATCAGAGGAAGAAGTTTTCCAGAGACATCAACCACTACTTCTGGGATGAACCCTACTTATACAAGAAGGGAGCAGATGGTTTATTCAGAAGGTGCATAGCAGAAGAAGAGGTTCATGGTGTTTTGGAGCATTGTCATGGGTCTGCTTACGGTGGACATTTCGCCACATTCAAGATAGTCCAGAAGATTTTGCAATCAGGATTATGGTGGCTGACTATGTTCAAGGATACTCAGGATTTCATCTCGAAGTGTGATCCATGTCAGAGAATGGGTAGTATCAGCAGAAGGAATGAGATGCCACAGAACCCAATTCTAGAAGTTGAGATATTTGACTGCTGGGGAATCGACTTCATGGAGCCTTTCAATCCACCATCTCATGGAAATCACTACATTCTCGTCGTAGTGGACTACGTCTCGAAACGGGTAGAAGTTGTGGCAAGTCTGTCTAATGATGCTAGGGTCATCATCAAGCTGTTCAAGAGCATTATTTTCCCCAGATTTGGTGTGCCTCGTGTTGTAATAAGTGATGGAGGCTCCCACTTTTTCAACAAGGTGTTTGAGAACCTGCTGAAGAAAAATGGAGTTAAGCATAAGATAGCTACGCCTTATCATCCACAAACTAGTGGTCAGGTGGAGGTTTTAAACAAGCAGATCAAGGCTTTTTCAGATCGAGTTGTTGGGTTGTCAAAACGTGATTGGGCAGTGAAGTTGGACGACGCCCTGTGGGATTACAAAACAACTTTCAAGACTCCAATTGGAAGAACACCATTTCAGCTTCTGTATGGAAAATCATGTCATCTGCCTGTTGAGATAGAGTACAAGGCACTATGGGCCACAAGGTTCATAAATTTTTATCTCAAAACTGCTCAAGAGAAAAGGGTCTTGAACGTGCATGAGTTAGAGGAGGATAGACTTGAAGCCTACAAGAGCTCAAGATTGTACAAAGAAAAGACAAAAGCCTTCCACGACAAGAAGATTCCACAGAAGGAAATCACGCCAGGCGACCAAGTGTTACTGTTTAACTCGAGGTTAAAATTATTCCCTGGAAAGTTGAAGTCAAAATGGTCAGGGCCATTCCGAGTGAAAGAAGTTTTGCCATATGGAGCTATTACACTGATCAACGAGGAAGGAAACAATTTCATTGTGAATGGCCAGAGAGTCAAGCAGTATCGAGCTGATGAGACTTTCCGCGAGAGAACCTCGGTTTCTCTCGTTGACCCAATTGAACCTTGAAATGGTAAAAGTCAAGCTCAGTGACTTTAACAAGCGCACTTGGGAGACAATCCCATGCCTATCCTTGAACATATCCTAATTAAGCTTTTACATTTTTATTTTACTTAATTTTTGCACCTAACTTAATATTTGATTTTCAGGACTCGAGTACCAGGGCATCGTCAAGACTGGGGTCGAGTACTGTAAGAAAGAAAATAAAAAAAATAAAAAAAAAGGTGTGAAGAGACATTTTTTTCTCTTTGCTGCAACGCCCACATGCTCATGTCTCCCACGATTCACTTTTCTTAAAAGAAGACACTCCATTCTCTTTCAATTCACCATCAACCTTCTTAATCATTCTTCACTCATTCACGCTCTTTTTTTTTTGCGAAGGTGAACTCGAGCTTCATGCCTCACGCTTACACGGAACGCAAGCTCACCGCTACATCTCTTACTCGAGCCATCTCGAGTCTCCCGCAGCCGCCGCGAACTCGAGCTCCACTCGAGCTACACTCGGCACTCGAGCACTAACTCAAGCCTCACGTAGCAGCCGCACCGCCGTCACACTCGCGCACAGGCCGTCATGCAACTGCCGTCACGCGCCTCAAAGCTCGACCGAGCTCGAGCTCCTACACTCGAGCACAAACGAGTCCCACTCACGAGCACGCTGCTACCGCTGTCTTGAGTCTCCCGCAGCCGCCACGATCTTGAGCTCCACTCGGCACTCGAGCACTAACTCGAGCCTCACGCAGCAGCCGCACCGCCGTCACACTCGCGCACACGCCGTCACGCATCAGCCGTCACGCGCCTCAAAGCTCGACTGAGCTCGAGCTCTTACACTCGAGCACGAGCTCGAGTCTCACTCACTAAACTTGACTCAGTATTCTAACACACTACAGCCGGGGTACAAATGTTTCACTCATATGGGTTCGACATACGACCACACCAATCCTAACGAGCAGCAATATCAAGATTCTGAGGGCATGGAGATGGATCCGGCTGGATGGTCCTTTTTCCGCCACTGAGGTACTACTGCACCACTCCTTGTGTATATATCACTGCATACTTTTATTACATTTGCTGGTCTAGGATCCTTTTTCATGCTTTTATCTACACAAGGGACTGTGTGATTGAAGTCTGGGGGAGGATTCTAGACTTCATTTGATCATGTTTTCTTTGTTCTTATTTTGCTTTTCATGCATCCATATCTTACATTGCATTACACGTATGTCATAAAAATAAAAATAAAATTGTTAAAACTTTCAAAAAAACACAAAAACAGAGTGTCATGTAGCTTGCATTCATTTTAGGCTCAAGTCTAGTTAAGCATTGGGGACCATGATGATTTCGCCTTGCAAGCTTGCTGACTTTTGTCCTAGATTCAACGCCCTAAGTTAATGTTGTTTGCTGCTTGCCACCAATCTGAATAATAAGACTGCACCATGCTAGGAAGGTTTAATCTTTAATTCATTGCTTCGCTAAAATTGCTGTGATAAGACGCCACTCCTTACTAAGTGATAACCTGAAATCAATGTTTAATTATCAGGGCTATGCATTGAATTTGAACTTGTAGATTACATAATACTCGGATTTTCTTCTTCCATCTTGCATTATATCCTGTTAATTCGAGTAGACTCCCACCTTGACCATTACCTCCTTTCGGGCTCTACATTGTTTGTGTGTGATTGTGAGGCCTTTTTAAGGTTTAATCTTGGTATAACGTGTTAGGTGAGTACCGACAGGAACAAGGTTTCATGCAGATTCTGGTTCACGCTTTGGACCAGAATAGGCGTAGGTAATGTAGGGGTGTGGGAACTTTATTGACTTTGGCTAAGAAAACATAGGTTAACGAATCTAAGGGGAGAAAATGGGATAAAGCGTAGCTATACTCTAGTAAAGGTTTGTGGTGATATAAAATAAAATAAAAATATATATTAGAACCATTGTTGTATTGTGATACAAGCCAGAACTGCTAGAAGTGTTGAATTAAGTAATCCTCCCTTTAGATTAACTATGGAAAAGAAACTTGGGAAGTTGATTCTATTTGAGCGCTTAACAGGAAGAATGAGCCGCTATTTTTATTTAAAAGGGTAGATATAGGAATCAATTTCTGAGTTTTAGAATGAATAAGTTGGAGCTCGAGTTTGGTGCACTAGGCAGATGAGACCTTGGTTTTGTATGCATACATTGGCATTCACCTTTAACCTTATGCTAAATCTTATTCCATTCTGAGTGATCCCTGAGCAGATTTGGCTAGCCATTACGTTGAAGAGATCACTTTTACCTCTTGAGCCATTCCCTTACCAAACGAGTTCTTATGATATGTGTAGCTTGATTCACGGTCTATAACTAATTTAATGTTAAAAGGAGTGGTTTATTTGAATGCATTTGTAGGGTGAGTTTGGGCTTAGATCAAACTATGATTTGCATGGCTAAAGTTTTCAGAGTAGGACTTGTTCAGTACTGCAGTTCAGAGCATTAAAATAGGACATTGAGTATTAGCATTTGAGTCAGCTTGCTTTGGTTTTGAGTCCCCGTTGAGCATTCTTTTCTCTGAGCTTGTTCTTATATGTTTGCTTGAGGGCAAGCAAAGCATAAGACTGGGGGAGTTGATATACACGTATTAGTGGTAAACAGGGTTTTTGCGGTGTTTTCTCAAATACCAAACTGTCTATTTAATCAATTGCAGTACAGTATGGTGTCAATCCAATGGGAGAGTAACTAGCAATCAAGATATAATCTACTTATTCTAATCTAAGCCAGATTCGGTTTTAGCAAGTGGTTTATCTATCCTAGGTGACAATGAAATCTTTAAAACAAAATGCTAAAAACGAAACAGAGTATTTAGAATGTAAAAACAGAGTATTAAAAGTAAAGCAATAATGAAACTAATGATAAAGTGCAACACGAAATCTCAACCTGAAGCAGAGTATTAAAATCACGAAAATTCAATAGAGGAAAAACGGGTTCTCGAGGATTAGGATCAATGATTAGGGTATTCCTAGGTAGTCTAGACTTATCTATCAACCTATTTAGATGACCTCTAAGCAAGGAATCACAAAGTAATCACATTCGCTCTCGCGCAATGGGATCTCTCCTAAAAGACAACCTGACTTGACTCTCGCCCAACGATTGGAAATTCAAGAGGCCTTAAGTATGGACCTTACAAAGCCTAATAACACCCTAGACAATCAATCTCTTGAGCTAGGAAGATGCTATCTTAATTTAAGCATGTTCAAGTGATTCCCCAAACGCCTCTCGGGGGGGATTCACCAAGAGATCGAATTTCAATTGATCAGAAAGAAACAAGCATTAAGAACACTTAAACTAAAGAGATCTAAGACCTTATTTAAACATAGACAAATCTAGAAATCCCTAAGTTTTCCCCTAATCTCACCCTTTCCTCAAGAACCCTAAACTAACTTACTCAGAATTCATGAAATAAAATAAAGACTTAAAATCAAAATCTAATTGCATAAAAACTAAAGTTAAAAATCGTAAATGCCTTAGTAAAAATATGAGACTCAAAAATTGCTAGAAAATATTGTATATTGAAAGTAGAAATTCTAGTACAATTTATAGATCAAAAGATCTGAAAGAAAAAGGAAAAATACTTAAAGAGAAAAAAGGGAAAAATTCCCTTGAAAGAAAAATGGGAATTTCCTTTTAAAAGTTAAAAAGGAAATTTCCCTAAGAAAGAAAAATAGAAAAGAACTAAAGATAATTGGGCTTGCACAAAGGGGCTTTTGATGGGCCTCTTCCGCAGAGAAGCCCAAAGATTCAATCTTCGTCTAAAGTCTTGGTTCTGGTCTGTAAAGGCACTCGACCAAGTGATGGTCGAGTGTCATGCTCGAGTGTCGGAGACTCGAGTGACAAATCCTCTAGTTTGCATCTTGAACTTCAACCTTAGATCAGTCAATTCCTCATTGGTCTTCTTGTACTCCAAAATACTTCGTGATAAGCTCCAAAAAGTACCTAAAAGTCCCTTTTATGCAATGTATGCAATGCCCGATACTAATAATGCAAATTATGCTAAAAGGAACCTAAAAAAATGATAATAATGCAAGTATGAATGCAAAACATGCTAAATAATGGTCCTAAAATGTGGTAAAATGCAGACACATCAACTCCCCCAAACTTAGTCTTTGCTTGCCCTCAAGCAAATGTGCATTGAACTAAGAAGGAAGAGAAGTTGCTATCAATGGGAACATCTTACTTAAACAAATGACCTGCCAAATCGAAAAACTGTAACCCGCAAGTGAAACCTCATTCTTTTGTAAGAACCACAATTTACTTTCATCAAGGCTTAGCATCAAGACCGATTATTCCCTAACACTTAGTTGGTCTCTTAAGAATTTCAGATTCGAAACCTATTTCTTTTAAGTGCAGTCCGCAAAAGGGGCTATTAATCAAAGACTTTGGGATTCAACTTCCTCAAATTCAGCTAGTCACTAATGGTTTAAGCATTTTCGATCACTTCTCAACTCTTTACTCGTTTTTATTGGCTTTATCAATGAAGCATGAAAAAGTACGGGTTTACGCACAGTCCCGGTTCACCTTAGGCATCGATGTATTAGCTTTATCAATGAGACGCGAAAAAGTACGGGTTTACGCACAGTCCCGGTTCATTTTAGGCGATATCGAAATGGTTTTATTGATGAACACAAGAAGGTACGGGTTTACGCACAATCCCCGTTCATCTTAGACCATATATTTTGGGCCGAGTTTTGAGAAGGATGATTCAATATTCACCTTATGCTTTTCTTTTTACTTAGCTAGCTGAACCTAAGGAAGGATCTTATGCAATATATCTCAAGCCCCTAATTTGGAAAATAAAATTCGATTATGAGGTAACAAATCAGGTTCTTTCCGAGACACAACCTAAGTATCGGTTTCAAAGGTTAATGATCTACCTATCAGTGTTCAAGAGGGAAAAACGCAAGTCTAAGAGTTCACTATGGTTACTAGCCAATCAACTTAGCAAGTCTACCTATCTAGCAAGATGATTCCCGAAACTCTAGACTCAATCCTATATGAATGCAATGCAACTACATGAACACTCTGTTTTTGACTTATGCATTTTCGATTTTTTTTCAATTTTTTTGGTTTTTCTATGCCTTAGATGTGATGCAAATGATCAAATGCAAGAATAAAAACTAAGAACCACAGAAAACAAAGTCAAATATCCTCTAGAACCCTCCCCCAAACTTAAATCACACAGTCCCTTGTGTGTATAAAAGTCCGAAAGAGGATCCTAGACCAGCAAGTCAAGTGAAAAATATGCAAAAGCAAGCTAAGTAAAAGAAATGTAAAAGCAAGTCAATTGGAAAATATGCAATGGTATTTATAATGAAAGGAAGAGGTTTTTGTACCTCTTAATGATTCCAGTAATCGGATGCCACATTTCGCATGAGCTCCATGTAGTAGTCATTATGCCTTTGACGCTCGAGCTCAGCTTGCTCGAGCGTGTCCGTCGAGCGTTCGGAATGCTCGACTGATTGGTGCTCGAGCGGTTGGCTCGAGCTTGCTCCTGCTGCATCAAATGGTCTTCTGTATGAGAAGGCTGCTGGGTTAGCTGAGGAGCGTCTAGCTGGTGCTGGTTGGTGTTGCCTCTCAC
Source organism: Lepidium sativum (assembly GCA_023374145.1). Taxonomy (NCBI): domain Eukaryota; kingdom Viridiplantae; phylum Streptophyta; class Magnoliopsida; order Brassicales; family Brassicaceae; genus Lepidium; species Lepidium sativum. The sequence goes on from JAKUCM010005766.1 coordinate 13,169, forward strand.
GATCTGTGGATATGGAGGCTCTTCTTGGGCGAATAGTTGGTGGCGGTGGTTGTGGTCCGCTGTTCCTTTCTAGAGCTGCAACTCTTCTACTTAGATCATCGTTTTCCTGCCTTCTTGCTTCGTCGCTAGCAGTCAGCTTCTTCACCTTCTTCATCAACCATTTGTTCATTTTCTGCAACAAGCCTATGTGCTTGTGTGCTTCTCGGATTGGTTCTCCTTGACGAGGTGGCATCGTGTATTCTTCAAAACAATATGCCTTGGGATCCACCTCATCGCTGTTTGTTGGTGATGAACTCTGCTGAGGTTCATTGGGATCGTACAAGGCTTCTAGAGGTGGGTTGAAATCCGTGTTTTGCCCCATTCTTATTGTCGTGTACTCCCTGTTTGGCAAGAGCAGAAAAGCGTTTGGTCTAAGTAAATGATGGAAAGAGTAAAGGAGCTTACCTCGAACTTCCGTTGTAGCCAAGAATTGACTCCTCCTTAAATGATCGATGTTCATGAACCGAGGGTCAGTCCATTGTGTCTCATCGATTGGCACATTGCACCTTTCCAGAATGCATGTGATAAGTCCGCCAATGGTGATCTTTCCATCACGTCCTCCAGTTTTGTTATCCCTTGCCCAATCTCGGTATGTGACTAATTGGTTAGCAAACTGGATGGTTAATCCAGCATTGTTTCGATCTCCAATAATTGGGGATCCGTCACTCTTTTGACCAACAATGTCTTTAAGAGCAGTCACCAACATCTCCATTTCTCCTAGGTTAATTGTTCCAGTAGTAAAACGTGAGAAAAATGTATTTGCTAGGATTGTTCGAAAATACCTCAATGCCGGGTTTCGGATCAGTGATGCCTTAGATCGGGAGGATGAGAATCTGCTCCTTGTTGATGCAATCGACCTCCACACATCATCCAACTCAGCTCTATCAAAATCGGGTCCATAATTTTCGGACTCGGCCTTTGGGAACTCGAAGAGGTCCCTAAGTGCTTTGAATGTCATTCGATAGTCCCTTCCTCTTATTGCAAAGAAGATGTAACCGCCACCTTGCTTTTCTTGGAGACTCTCGTTTTCAGCATCGTATAGAACGATTTGAACCGTTGCCAAAAACTGAAGAGTCTCTTCCTTGTAAGCTCTTTGCGGATATTGCACAAATGTGGACAGCCCACAATTTTGCAACATGAGATCCACATCTCTTGTTATCCCCATTGCGGTTAGCGCTTCCTTGCATGGATAGCGGGTACCTAGAAAATCCATCCTCCGCAGATCGCTTAGTGCTCTTGCTGAGTTATGCCTCTCCTTCATCTCCTTGTCTCTTTTTCCGGCAAGAATTATCTCTCTTGCTTCTGCCGCCTCTCTTTCGCCATATCCATCTTCACGGAGTGTTTCAGCAGCAAGGTCCGGGTCCAATTCGTCTTCATCCATGTATTCTCCTCTTTCTTCCGACTCATTCTCAGATTGCACTTCCATCCTCCTCTTCTCCTTTCTGCCGGGTCTGCTTGCGGCCATGGAAGACTCTCCTTGGGAAGGATTGCTTCTTGATCGAGCATTATTTTTGGCTCTGAGGCGGAGGAGGTTGGCTTTGTTGGATTTTCTGTCTGTCATGGTGAAAGTAGGTCGGAGGAAGAGCAAGTATTCGGACACTCGAACAAGACACTCGAGCAGAGGTGATCGAGTGTAGTGGATGAACAAAAAGAGAGACGATTTGCTTCTGTAAAAGAGAGAACAACTAGAGAGAAATGTTAGAGAGAGAATGTATTTCGTGTGAATGGAAGGAGAGAGGCTCCTCCTCCTTTTATAGAGGAGAAAAACAAGGGGGAGCCTTTTCAAATTCAAAATTTGAAATTGGATTAAATCAAATCTTTTTGAATTAAATGGAAAAGATATTGCATTAAAGAAAGATTTAACCCATTTTTCGGAGTAAATGTCTCCCCTTTCTCAGCTTTTGGCAGTTATAGGCTTGGAGGTATGTGAATAGGCATGAAGGCGGGACGCTCGAGCCTGATACTCGAGCAGGTTTGGTCGAGTGTCAGTCTGCCAAAAGCTGGCTGATGCTCGAGTGGGACACTCGACCAGGCGTGGTCAAGTGTTGTCCCATCTTGTCGGTTTTGACCATATTTGTCCCATGTGGGCCCCATTTTCCTGCAAAAGAGACCCAAAAAACCTTCCAAGTGCATGTAAGTCGAAATAGATGTATGAAAAAATGATAAAATAACAAATTTGTAAGGAAATATGCGAAAAGGAAGAAATTGAATATATACAGAGGATACCTTTGGGATTGCCTCCCAACTGCGCTTGTTTATAGTCTCAAGCTCAACTTTCCTCCTTTTTATTGGAGAGGAGGTGGTTCATCGAGCAGAACCGAAGTTCCCTCGAGAATCGTGCTTTTTGCCAAGTAAGGCTTTATTCTATGACCGTTTACAGTGAATCCTTCTCCATTGCTGTTGGCTAAAGTGACTGCTCCATAAGGTAAAACTTGTAATACTTTGAACGGACCAGACCACTTCGATCGTAGCTTTCCGGGAAATAGCTTGAGTCTCGAGTTAAAGAGTAGCACTTGATCACCAACTTTGATTGTTTTCCGCTGGATCTTTTTGTCATGAGCTGCTTTTGTTCGATCCTTGTATGCTTTTGAGCTGTCATATGCTTCGAGTCTGATTTCTTCGAGTTCATGTAAGTCCATCTGCCTCTTCTCTTGTGCTGTCTTGATATCGAAATTCAAGAGTTTGGTTGCCCAAATCGATTTGTACTCTATCTCAACTGGTAAATGGCAGGATTTTCCATAGAGTAATTGAAAAGGTGTGCGGCCAATAGGTGTTTTGAAAGCAGTCCTATAGGCCCAAAGAGTATCATCCAATTTGGCGGCCCAATCACGTTTTGACAGCCCAACTATCTTCATCAAAATCGATTTGATTTGTCTATTAGAGACTTCAACTTGTCCGCTGGTTTGAGGATGATAAGGAGTTGCCACTTTGTGTTTAACCCCATGTTTCCTAAGTAAATTTTCGAAAACCTTGTTGACAAAATGGGATCCTCCATCGCTAATCACAACTCTTGGCACACCAAATCTGGGAAATATAATTTGTTTGAAGAGTTTAAGTACCACCTTTGCATCGTTTGTAGGAGCTGCAATAGCTTCTACCCATTTAGAGACATAATCCACAGCAACCAAAATGTAACTATTTCCTAAAGAAGGAGGCTTAAATGGTCCCATGAAATCGATTCCCCAACAGTCAAACACTTCTATCTCCAAGATCGGATTCTGCGGCATCTCATTCCTCTTACTTATACTGCCCATTCTTTGGCAGCAATCACATCTGGATATGAACTCTTGGCAGTCTTTAAAAATCGATGGCCACCATAACCCGGATTGAAGGATTTTCTGTGCTGTTTTGAATGCAGCAAAGTGTCCTCCATAAGTAGATCCATGACAATGTTCCAAAATTCCATTGACTTCCTCTTCTGATACACATCTTCTTAATAGTCCATCAGATCCTTGCTTGTAGAGATAAGGCTCATCCCAAAAATACTGCCTTACATCCCTAAAAAATTTCTTCCTTTGATGATAATTCAAGGTTTTAGGCAGCTCTCCTCCGACCAAATAGTTTACCAAATCGGCATACCATGGTAAACATGTTCCCACAAACTTCGATCCGATCGAAAAACGCCTTCTTTGTCTGTGGGTTTGACACTCGAGCAGGTGGTGCTCGAGTGTCATGGTCGAGTGTTCGGTAAAAAAATTTAACAGTTGCTCTTCAGGCATAGAATCATTCATTGGAAGGGTTTCTTCAACCTGTATTCTTGATAAGTGATCAGCAACACCGTTTTCAACCCCTGGTTTATCGACTATCTCCATGTCGAATTCTTGTAGCAACAAAATCCATCTAAGCAGTCTAGGCTTAACATCCTTCTTTTTCATCAAGTATCTTAGAGCTGCATGATCAGTATGCACAATAACTTTTGATCCAACCAGATAGGACCGGAATTTCTCAAAGGCGAACACAACTGCAAGCAATTCCTTCTCCGTGGTGGCGTATTTCACCTGGGCTTCGTCTAGTGTTCTACTAGCATAGTAGATCACATTCATTTTCTTATCTATCTTCTGTCCCAGTACTGCTCCAACAGCATAGTCACTAGCATCACATATTATCTCAAAAGAGAGATTCCAATCGGGTGCTTGAACTATTGGTGCTGTTATCAAGGCGTTTTTAAGTTCGAGAAAAGCCTTGAGGCATTCCTCGTCAAAGACGAAATTCGCCTCTTTACAAAGGAGACGAGTCAAAGGTCTAGCAGTTTTCGAAAAGTCTTTGATGAACCGCCTATAGAATCCTGCATGTCCCAAGAAACTCCTAATGTCCTTGACATTTTTCGGCGGTTGTAACTGAACCATAACCTCTATCTTGGCTTTGTCGACTTCAATGCCCCTTTCAGAAATCTTATGACCTAAAACGATCCCTTCTTTCACCATAAAGTGGCATTTCTCCCAATTAAGCACTAAATCCGTCTCAACGCACCTAGATAGAACCCTGCACAAGTTCGACAAACAAGAGGAGAAGGAAGAACCATAGACAGAGAAATCGTCCATGAATACTTCGACCATCTCCTCAATCAGATCCGAAAATATAGAAGTCATGCAACGTTGAAAAGTAGCAGGTGCATTACAAAGACCAAATGGCATTCGCCTATATGCAAATGTACCATAAGGGCAAGTAAAGGTTGTTTTTTCCTGATCATTTGGATGTATAAGGATTTGGAAAAATCCACTATATCCATCAAGGAAACAATAATATGAATTATTAGCCAACCTTTCAAGCATTTGGTCTATGAATGGCAAAGGATAATGATCTTTTCTAGATGCAGAATTCAATTTCCTAAAATCAATGCACATTCTATGTCCTGTAATGGTTCTAGTTGAAATCAAGTCATCATTTTCGTTTCTAATGACAGTGACCCCTCCCTTTTTAGGCACACAATGCACAGGAGACACCCATTTACTATCAGAAATAGGATAGATTATATCAGCATCTAACAGTTTTAAAATTTCTTTCTTAACGACCTCCTTTAAATTCGGATTCAATCTCCTTTGAGGTTCCCTGCTAGAATAAGATTCATTTTCAAGGTGAATTCTGTGTGTGCATAAATCGGGAGAGATCCCTCTAATGTCAGACAGTGAGTATCCTAAGGCTTTTCTAAACCGTCTTAATTCAGAAAGCAACATGTTTAACTCATCATCACTCAATGCATTATTTACTATTACTGGATAAGTAGAGTTAGATCCAAGAAATGCGTACCTGAGCCCGGAGGGGAGTGGTTTGAGTTCCACTTTCGGCGATTTGAGCTCCGACCAGTCATCATCGAGCGGACACTCGACCTTAGTGTGGTCGAGTGTTATGGTCGAGTGTTGATTTCCAGAGGCTAAATCGGAATGCTCGAGCTTGGTGTGCTCGAGTGTTGAGGTCGAGTGTAAAGTTTCGAACTGTTTTTCACCTTTCAGTGATTTGCAAGAGTCCAACAGGCTTTTGTAGACCTCAGTTTCTTCGTATATGTATCCATCACAACCGTCTTTTATCAAAGCAGTACCAAGGTGGTCTTTTTCCATCAATTCTCCAAACAGGTCCTTTGAAAGATCATCTATTTCTTGTACCACGAACAGTTGACCCTCAATGGTCGGTTTTTTCATTATGTCACTGATGCTGAAAGTCATCTTGAAATCTTTCCCAAAGTTGAGTTCGATTTCTCCTTTTGGCACATTGATCACAGCTCCTGCAGTGGCTAAGAAGGGCCTTCCAAACAGCAAAGGGTCCTTTTGTTCTTCTCCCATATCTAAAACAACGAAATCCGTGGGGATTTCTATTCCTCCAACCCTAACTGGTAAGTCTTCTAGAATTCCATGTGGAATCCTAACCGATCTGTCAGCTAGTACCAAAGATATCTTACAAGACTTGTATCTATCGAACCCTAATCGTTTGGCGACTGTTAGAGGCATTAGGCTGATCGATGCCCCTAAATCACACAAGCAACTCCTGAATGTGAGAAGTCCAAGCGAACATGGAATTGTGAATGTTCCTGGATCATCGAGCTTCTTAGGCACAACCTTTCTTTGTATAATAGCACTGACCTCGTGAGTTAACACAACCATCCCTTCAACTTCTTGTGTTCTGTCCTTGACTGCGTCTTTCAAAAACTTTTGATAAGGGGGCATTAGCATAAAGGCGTCTAGAATTGGTATTTTCACTTCAACGTCCTTCATCTGCTTTTCAAAGAGAGCTTTGTATTTGTCTGCAACATCCTTTTTGAATCTCTGCGGAAAAGGAAGCTGCGGTTTGAAAGGAGGTGGAGCAAACGTCTTTGGGTATTTTTGTATATCGGTTGTGTTTCTAGGCTGATCTTCGGACACTCGAGCAGGTGGTGCTCGAGTGTATTAGTCGAGTGTCACGGATTTTGGTTTTTTCGTGCTGATTTATGTCTGTTCTTCGACCAAATCATCCTCCCCTTCTGGAAGGACACTGTCCTCAGTGTTCTCTGTTGGTTCAGCACGAATTAGCAATTCACGGCCACTACGGAGTGTAATGGCGTTGGCGTGATACTCCTTAGGATTTTGGACAGCTTTTCCAGGTAGCTGTCCGGTTTGTTTGTTTGTTGATGAAGATCCTTGTTGATTCTCTACATATTTGAGACGAGCATTGAGAGTCTCAAATTTGCAGTTGAGTTCATTATGTGAAGCATCGATCTTAGCATGTACTTCAGCAAATTTCCGTGATAATTCGGAAGTGCTGGCCGTCTGTCCCTTTAGTATCTGCTGCAAGATGTCCATCACTTCAGGTGTTTGTTGTGGTGGTTGGGTGTTGTATCCAGTAGGTGGTTGCTGGTACTGTTGTTTGGGTATAAATGGTTTTGATTGTGGTTGCGGATGTGGTTTGGGTGGGTACACCTGGTCGTTTGGATTCGCTACATTTGTGTTTCTGTAGGATAGGTTGGGGTTAGGTTTATAGCTGTTGAATTGTCTGAAATTGTTGCTTTGGTTTTGTACGAAATTGACCTCTTCAACCTCGTCATCGTCTTCTTCAACCCGTTCTGTTTCACTGACATGGTGTACTTGCTTATGGTGAGCTGAAAGTAGCTTGTCTAGTTTGTCTTGTATGGCTTTGAGCTCCTTTCTATTAACCATATCTGAATTCGTTACGCCTCTAGGAGTTCGATCATAGTCTTCACTGTATTGGCCGTCTGCTTGGGCTAAATTCTCCACTAATTCCCATCCATCATCGACATCTTTATTCAGAAAATTCCCATTGCTGGCTGTGTCTAGCAACATGCGTATCTTTGGGATCACGCCTATGTAGAGAGTACTGAGAAGGGACTCAGTAGTGAAACCGTGATGAGGACATTGCGATTGGTACATCTTGAATCGTTCCCAAGCCTCAGAGAATGTTTCTGAATGGTTTTGCTTAAAACCAGAGATGGAATTGCGAAGTTTCGCAGTTCTGGAATTTGAAAAGAATTTGCCTAGAAATGCTTCTTTGCAGGCATCCCATGATGTGATAGATCCTTGTGGCAAGTGTTTTTCCCATAGATGTGCTTTGTCTCCAAGAGAGAAAGGAAACAATCGCAATTTCAGAGCATCCTCACTAACCCCGTTTATTTTTGTCAGACTTGTTAGTCTTTCAAATTCATCAAGATGATCTAGTGGGTCCTCAGAAGGTAAACCATGAAATTTACTGTTCTGAACCATGGAGATCATTCCACTTTTAATCTCAAAGTTGTTGTTGGCGATGGCTGGTGGGACAATTCCATGGCGTTGAGTGTGGATACTGGGAGCATCACCGGCACCAATGTGTCTAACTCTCCTAGGACGAGTTCCTAGTTCAATAGCTTGTACTTGTTCTTCCATGTTAACCTGATCCGTGTATTCTTCGTTCAATCGGTTCCGTTGTTCTCGCAAGTATTCACGAGGCAAATGGTCTATTCTGTCAGAGTATGGAATGAGGTCTTCACTTCCACGAGATCTGGTATTCATGCAAGTGATTTGTGTTGTCGGAAATGACACTCGAGCGGGTGGTGCTTGAGTGTAGTGATCGAGTGTTTCTTGGTTCTGCTGAAGCTTTCTGGAACAGGAGAAAAATCAACGTGCTCGAGTTGTGTTGATCGAGCTTGTTGATCGAGTGTACCTGAAAGCAAAGAAAAAACCAGAAACGTTTTTAGAATAATAGTATAATAAACTTAGTCTCAGAAAAGTGATTTTCCTAATTGTAGCTAACTATTCCCCGGCAACGGCGCCAATTTGGTAAACAGGGTTTTTGCGGTGTTTTCTCAAATACCAAACTATCTATTTAATCAATTGCAGTACAGTATGGTGTCAATCCAATGGGAGAGTAACTAGCAATCAAGATATAATCTACTTATTCTAATGTAAGCCAGATTCGGTTTTAGCAAGTGGTTTATCTATCCTAGGTGACAATGAAATCTTTAAAACAAAATGCTAAAAACGAAACAGAGTATTTAGAATGTAAAAAAAGAGTATTAAAAGTAAAGCAATAATGAAACTAATGATAAAGTGCAACACGAAATCTCAACCTGAAGCAGAGTATTAAAATCACGAAAATTCAATAGAGGAAAAACGGGTTCTCGAGGATTAGGATCAATGATTAGGGTATTCCTAGGGGTTCTAGACTTATCTATCAACCTATTTAGATGACCTCTAAGCAAGGAATCACAAAGTAATCACATTCGCTCTCGCGCAATGGGATCTCTCCTAAAAGACAACCTGACTTGACTCTCGCCCAACGATTGGAAATTCAAGAGGCCTTAAGTATGGACCTTACAAAGCCTAATAACACCCTAGACAATCAATCTCTTGAGCTAGGAAGATGCTATCTTAATTTAAGCATGTTCAAGTGATTCCCCAAACGCCTCTCGGGGGGGATTCACCAAGAGATCGAATTTCAATTGATCAGAAAGAAACAAGCATTAAGAACACTTAAACTAAAGAGATCTAAGACCTTATTTAAACATAGACAAATCTAGAAATCCCTAAGTTTTCCCCTAATCTCACCCTTTCCTCAAGAACCCTAGACTAACTTACTCAGAATTCATGAAATAAAATAAAGACTTAAAATCGAAATCTAATTGCATAAAACTTAAAGTTAAAAATCGTAAATGCCTTAGTAAAAATATGAGACTCGAAAATTGCTAGAAAATAATGTATATTGAAAGTAGAAATTCTAGTACAATTTATAAATCAAAAGATCTTAAAGAAAAAGGAAAAATACTTAAAAAGAAAAAAGGGAAAAATTCCTTTGAAAGAAAAATGGGAATTTCCTTTTAAAAGTTAAAAAGGAAATTTCCCTAAGAAAGAAAAATAGAAAAGAACTAAAAGATAATTGGGCTTGCACAAAGGGGCTTTTGATGGGCCTTTTCCGCAGAGAAGCCCAAAGATTCAATCTTCGTCTAAAGTCTTGGTTCTGGTCCGTAAAGGCACTCGACCAAGTGATGGTCGAGTGTCATGCTCGAGTGTCGGAGACTCGAGTGACAAATCTTCTAGTTTGCATCTTGAACTTCAACCTTAGATCAGTCGATTCCTCATTGGTCTTCTTGTACTCCGAAATACTTCGTGATAAGCTCCAAAAAGTACCTAAAAGTCCCTTTTATGCAATGTATGCAATGTCCGATACTAATAATGCAAATTATGCTAAAAGGAACCTAAAACAATGATAATAATGCAAGTATGAATGCAAAACATGCTAAATAATGGTCCTAAAATGTGGTAAAATGCAGACACATCAATTAGCACTCATTAGGAACCTCATTTAATTACTCTAAGCATACATTTCTACTACATTTTTATCCTAGATAGGCTCTTTCATACGCATTAGCATATACATTGCATTCAAGGATTTTTCAGGTAGTAGAGCACATAAACAGAGAATTCAAGAGTCGCAGAAGCTGAAAAGTCACAGAAGCTGAAGAGTCACAGAAGCTGAAGAGTCACAGAAAGAGCAGCACTCTTTGTCGAGTCCCCACTCAGCGTGCCGCTCATGTCCACACTCAGCGTGCCGTCCAACTCGAGCCCAAGCTTGAGTGCTCACTCGGCGGTCCAACTCAAGCCCAAGCTCGAGTGTTCACTCGGCGGCCCAACTCGCTCATACTCGAGTGTTCACCCGGCGGCCCAACTCACTCATACTCGAGTGTCCACTCGACGGCCCAACTCGAGTCCAGCTACATCAATTCGGTAGATGGGCCGCACACAGCCCACTTATGGTGTTTTTCAACCTTTGGGCCATATCCATGATGCGCTGACTCTCTTTTTGGGCCGAGCTGAACCAGGGCTTTTCTAAAATGATTAAGTATAAATAGTTTTAGAAGTTGCAAAAATAAACCTTAGTTTTTACAATTGATTTTTCTTGCGAACTTAGAGCTTTGTAATCGAACGCAACTTTTTGATTTTCGATTTTATTTTTATGCAATTCAGTTTTACATTAAGCGTTGATTTCATACCTTGTTCGAGTCCTTTATTGATGCATTCAAACCTTAAATTCGTGTTTGCTATAAACTCATGCGTTCTAAGTAGTCACCTAGGGTTCTTGAGGATGAGTTAGGTCTGCGTGATGCTTAGGTTTTCTAGGGCGCTTAGGGTTAGATTTATGTAAGTCTTTTCTGATTTGGTGTTATCATCACTAGCATCATTCTGATCAACTGAGGCTTGTTCTGAGACGCTCTAGCACCGATGGGTGTTTGGTAGAGCGTCAGACTGAACTACTTCAGGGATCGAATGTCTGAGGTGTGAATCAGCGTTAAGCGAGTTGATCATTCATTCCGACTACATTATCAAACGCCTATGGCAATACGGTCTGTTAGTAGTCTACTCGAGTTTGTTTGCCACAAGAGTGAACTCATTATTTGTGATCTCGTTGCCTAGAGACTAGCTCTATTGAGTGATATCAAGCGCCTAGTTAGCTTAAGAGTCATGTTGACCCATGAAACTCACTCCCCAGGATCCTGCTTTCTCACCCTGCGTTAATTCTATTTGATACTCTACTATTCGTTGCTCTGTTTCAATTATTTACAATTGCACTGCTTTGTTTATTTTCGTTTTAAAGGTTCGAATTAGGTTTTTAGAGATACCACACTTTGATTGGCTTGAATTAGAGTAGTTAACAACATCCCGATTGATAATTACATTCCCAGTTGGATTGACATCTATTATACTACGACCGACATACAAGTATAATAGGATTTGACAATAGAGTAAAAATCCTATTATCACTTGGGAATTGTGGCAGATGAATGTGAAAAATCCCTTCCTTCAAGGCAAACTTGATGAGGAAGTATACATGTTTCCACCTCCCGGTCTAAGAACCGAAGCCACTCCCGAGAAGGTTCTAAGGCTTCGCAAAGCAATCTGTGGCTTGAAACAATCTCCTAGGGCTTGGTACCATAAGCTGAGATTTACCCTCCGAGATCGTGGGTTCAAGAAATCCAAAGCCGATCATACGCTCTTTACCCTTACAAGTTCTCAAGGTATTGTGGTGGTGTTGATCTATGTTGATGATCTTATAATCTCTGGTGATGATAAGGAAGGCATCAAGGCCACCAAACTCTACCTTAAATGTGTTTTTGATATTAAGGATCTTGGGGAACTAAAGTATTTTCTAGGGATTGAAATTTGTCGATCTTTGGAAGGCTTATTTCTATCTCAACAAAAATACATGCTTGATTTGCTTAATGAGACATGTATGACTGAATGAAAAATGGAAAAAACACCTCTTGAGGAGAGCTACACTCAACCGAAAGGGGGAGAAGGATGATGAGGCATTTGCGGATGCACAACTCTATCGGCGACTTATCAGTAAGCTAATATACCTTAGTATATCTCAGCCTGACTTGTGTTTTGTAGCAAATCAAGTTAGTCAACACATGCAAGCCCCGAAAAAGTATCATTTGGACAATGGTGAAACGGATCCTCAAGTATATTAAAGGTAGTTCGGATCAAGGAATTTGGATGGGAAGAAATGAAAGCTCGGACATTGTGGGGGCATTGTGATGCGGATTGGGCTGGAGATCGGAATGATAGGAAGTCTACCACATGGTATTGTACATTTGTTGGAGGCAACCTAGTCATTTAGAAGACAAAGAAGCAAAAGGTGGTGGCATGCTCTAGTGCCGAAGTAGAGTATAGGGCTATGCGAAGGCTGACCGAGGCTAACCGATGAATTGGTGTGGCTGAGATCCTCCTTAAAGACTTAGGCCAAGAAGCAAAGGAACCAACTCCGATGCATTGTGACTACCAAGCTGCAGTCACATAGCATCTTATCCGGTCTTTCATGAAAGGACGAAGCATGTGGAAGTGGATTGTCACAAAGTTCGAGAATGCATGGAATACGGAGTTGTTCTTCCATATTAGACACCAAGTGAAGATCAATTGGCAGATATATTCACCAAAGCCGCAAGTACCAAGGTTTGCAATCACATATATGGTAAATTTGGTCGTGTAAGCTTGGATCGCCCATGACTTCATGTCCCCTAACTCGAGTGCCGCATACTCTTTTTCCCTCGGCTAAGGTTTTATCCCAAGTGCTTTTCCTTGTCGAGGTTTTTAATGAAGTGTGGTATTCGGGTTTCCAAGCTAAGCATTATTTCTTAATGCTTAGCTTGAGGGGGAGTATTAGTCAAGTCTATCTTGACAAAGTAATCCTTTATGCAAAAAGAGGGCCGAAGGAAACAAAGTGCAGAAGTAGGGTCACAAGATAAAGATTGGTGCAAAAATATGGTCAAGGAAAGAGCCGTTGGAATTCACTCAAAATAGATGGGAAGAAAATAGTGTCGAGAAGTGGTCTGAATCCAAGAAAAGGACACTTCTTGACCGTTGGGACAAAAGACAAAAAAAGTGGTCCACACATGTTTGTCTTCTTGTAAAAGTGGTCCCAAAGTGGTCCACACCACTTTTGGGACCACCTTCTCTTTGTCTCTTTCTTGTAGTTCCTTCTTATAAATCTTTGTAACCTCTTTTGCAAATAAATCAATGAAAAAACGATGGGAAAACAATTCTCTTGTTCGAATTCTCTCTTTTATTCTTAAAGATTCTCATACACATTTCACATATTGGGTCTAAATTCTAACATCATGTGGGATAAATTTTAAGATGAAAGCAATTCTTATGTGGACTATTAGTGATTACCCTGCTTATAGAATGTTATTTGGTGTGGACAACACATGGGAGGCTTTCATTTCCTTGGTGTTAAGATAACACAGAAGCGTTCCAGTTGAAACATGGAAGGAAGACATCTTGGTTTGACTATCATCAACAATTTCTTCATAAAGAACTTCCATACCGGAAAAGCACAACACGATTTATGAAAAACCGGAAAGTCATGTATGGTCCACCTCTGGAACCAGATGGTCCACCGATATTAAACCAACTAAGAGATTTTGGTGTTGAGCGAACTACAGATTGTGATGGAATTGGTCATTCTCCTGTTGATGGTGTAGGGGAGTATCATAACTGGCACAAGAAGAGCATTTTTTTGGATTTGCCGTGCTAGAAAAAATCACCTTCTGCAGTATTGTTTAGACGTCATGCACATTGAAAAAATGACTTTGAGAATATAATAAATACGGTCATGAACATCCGGGGAAAACAAAAGACAATCTGAAATCTAGACTAGACTTACCCGAAATTTGTGATAGAAGATCACTTCATATACGAGGGAACAATAAAGTTGGGCCATTCCCTATATTCAGATTGGATGCTGCTAAAAAGGTATGACACATGTTAGGTTAGAATAATATAAAAATTATATGTTTAATTTCACTAATTTAACGTAACATGTTGCGAAATAGGAAATATTTTTTGATTGGATCACGATGTCAAATTCCCTGATGGATACACATCAAATATGCGCAATTGTGTTGATAACTCAGAAGGAAAATTTACTAGGATGAAGAGTAATGATTGTCATGTGGTGAGACAGGTTAGTTTTACCCTACTGATACCCGCGTCGCGATAGTAATTCAACCTAGTACGAGAAGAACCATTGATTCGCACAATTGGTCATCACACTTGGTTAAAAAGCCAGCGGCACGAAGCTACCGTGCGCTGGATTATGACTGAACGCCTCTAAGTCAGAATCCGGGCTAGAAGCGACGCATGTGCCCGCCGTCCGATTTCCGACCCCGCATTAGGAGCTTTGGCTCCCAAAGGCATGTGTCGTTGGCTAAGTCCATTCCGCGTAAGCGCTGTTCAGACTGCCTTGAATTATATTACCATCGAGCGGCGGGTAGAATTTTTTGCAGACGACTTAAATACGCGATGGGGTATTGTAAGTGGCAGAGCGGGCCTTTCTGCCTCGATCTACTGAGATTCAGCCCTTTGTCGTTAAGATTTGACCCTCCCCAAAAATAAACATTAAAAGTTCTACTCCCTCTTAAAAGACTAAGTCATTACAATAATCAAGTCTGCCCAAAATTTTTAAGTTTATAAGAGAACGAGCTTAGAGTTGAAGATCTATACTTAGTGGAATTTTCTATCATCAAGCGAAATCAAAAGTCCTAACACTCACATAACACTTTGTGCATATGGGGAAAAACAAACGCTTGGGGAAGGAAAAGGAAATGACCACACTTTATGCTCACAACACTTTGTGTAGGAAGAAGCACCAACACAACCACGTAATAATACTTAAACGGAAGAAAAGGTTGACACAACACTTGCACTTGTGAATACGGGTTGGTGTAAGAAAAATTGACGGCAATCTTTATGCTCAGCCCACTTTGTGTAGGAAGAGGCACCAACACAACCGAGTATAAAATAAAACGGGTGAAAAAGAAGATTCACAATAATAATCACAACACTTGCACTTTGTATTAGTCTATACCGCAAGGTCAAAAGAAGGATCAAATGAGAGTCATGGCCGAAGTCATGAAGACAAGGCCGAAGACCACCTTAAAGAGCTCAAAGAAGGAGGAAAAATACCATAAAGGACCCATAAAAGTCCCCAAATCATCAAGGAATCAAGAAAAGGTCATAAAAGGATGTTTTGGAAAAGTCAACATTTTTGATCAGAAAGTCAACATTTTGGTGAATCAACCGACCAATTCTGACTGTATTTTGTGGACATGGGAAGCGTTACGAGCAAGCTTGGTACACGTGGCACTTAATTAAATATCCTGACCGGAACCGACCGGTCTGGTTTTAATTAGACGAATACACTTCATCTTCTCCACTTCTTTCTTCCTTGCGCTCTTCTCCGTCTTCACCTTCGCGCTCTGCCGATTCGCCGACGTTGCTCACCGATTTCCAGCGAAATCATCCTCTACTATTCCCCAATCATTTGCCATGTGAGTTCTTTCGTTTCTCCCTCCAATTTTTGATTTCTATTTGCTTAGGGTTTAAATCCCGTTTAGCATTCCTTTCAAATGGTTGAGCTGCGCCTGAATCTTGTTTTTGTCGCCCAATCCCACCTAGATATGTGTTTTGTTACGCTCTAAACGTGATAGATTGTGGTGATTTAGGAGTTGTATGAGTTAAAAATTTTGGCTTGATTTTGGTGTTTATTGATATTGTTGTTGATTATAACCTACAAGTTAAGAAAAGTTTAATGGTTTTGGTGTGGAATCGATCCTACAAATGTAGAGGAAGGAATTTTGATTTTTTGGTGCAATCAATTTGATCGTGTTTTGGCTCGGCTAAATGATTTTTTTTTGAAATTAGGTTTTGACTTTATAGTGCTACTTTTATTTTTTTTGATGTAAGATCAATCGTACTTTTTTTTGTCTCGACTTAGTATTGTAACTTTTTTATTGAACATAATATTCAATCAATTTTACTCTACTTTTAAAATTTTTTCCGGTTTAGGCCAAAATATAAAAACCTGATTTTTAGAAATTTTTTGATATGCATTTCTATTTTCTTCTATATTGTTATGTATATCGCCTTTTACAGGGCTAGCTACAGTGACTTCCAGCGCCTCAGACATAGTTCACATGGGTTTGACTCCGATCAGACTCAAAGTCCAACACCAAGCCCACGATCTGTTCCTGCATCGCAACACCAAGACTTTGTAGCGAGTCTAACCATAGAGCAGCTTATTACTGCGGAAGGACATGGTCACCTTTCAAAACTCGATCCAAGCAACGGAGGTCCTTGATAAGTTTTTAATTAACAGTAAATTTAATTTCATTTATTTTTACATTAATCAAATATTTAATAATTTTTTATAGGTTTCTTTACGAATGATTCACCATCAACTTCTCTTTGCGTATCCTAGATACAAGGATTCCCCCCAACCCTTTCAGGAGAGTTGGTTCAAACAATTCACGGTAATGTAATATATTGTTTTCGTGCATTTAAAATTTTTAATTGAATTAAATCTTTTTAATAATTCAAACTAATTTCTTTGTAGCAAGACTATAACTGGGACGTTGCATTGACTCCTTGGATCAGTGAGGAGTTTGACAAGCAGTGCAACACCTCGTACAAAACAACATCTACAAGTGGAAGAAGTTATGGAAAGGCGGCAAAGGCGAGGTTCCTATACATTGCAATCCCGAACGCTTCAGGGAGTTCAGCTTCTATTGGGAACGCAAAGAAACCCAAAAAGTGGCGATTAGGAACACTATCAATAGGAAGATCAATCGAGGAGGATTTGGCATCGCTACCCACAACAACGGTGCTCCGACTTATGAGCAAAGATCCCGTATATTGGTACGTCACTAGTTTATTCACTTTTTGACATTATTTCCTTTAAATTTATTTACTAATACAGTAAATTTTGATAAGGCATCACAACTTGTCGAGGAACCAGATTTTTCCTACTCATGGAAGATACGCACACAAACAAGAAGACAAATGGGGTGGAGGACAAGAAGGTCCTCGACGTCCTCGCGAAAGTTAGACGAAAGCGGGACGACATCCTTATCCAGCGAACTCAAAACGGTGAAGGGAGCTCTTCTTAATTGACCCGAGAAGAAATATACCAACTCATTATTGAGGTCCTTTAATTTTTTAAAAAAATTTCTAAGAATAACTTTTCTTACATAGTTTTTTTTTTCAGTCGACTCCTCGTACTAAAGATGGTTCTTTCGGTCTTGGCAACCTCGTTAACTCTGACGGTTTCCCTATCTGTGTCGCGCATAGCCATTTGTCACAACAAGAGCGGAAGGAGCTGACTCAACTACGAGAAAAGCATCAAGTCATGGAGCATCAAATTCAGGAAAACAATGCCAAATTCCAGGATTTTGAGAGGATGCAGAAGGAACAGATGGTGGAACTAGCCAAATTTCAAGCTATTTTTCAGAGCTTCTCGGCCCTCGGGAATTCACTTTCCAATACTCCTCCCGGAAACTAGCCGTATTTTATAACACCAATCTAGTTTATTGTACATCTTCTGTATTTAATCGTAATTACACTTTCGGTTTTGTATATATTCTAATAATTTTATGTTAAAAAAATTTATAAATTACGTAACAAAGCACCCGCAGAAAAAAAAAATTTATACTTCCAGGGTGGTCGCTAATGGTCGGAAATTACCAACATGTGGAACCCAAAGTATCCTTGCGTTTTGTACCTGAAACGACTCTAAGAACACGACAAAGACTAAAAAAAATATATGAATTAGTAAGCTATAAGTCGGTATAAATGAGGTATATCAAATATCAAATCAGATAAAAGTTAATTAAATAAGCTTACCCACTAGACGTTGATATCATCCACTGTATTCAAATGGCTCTATCTCTCACTCGTCCTTAGGTTAGGTTAGCCACCTAACTTATGGTAATAGGTTGTTTAACTCATCAAAATTGCTTGTTAGATATTTGAAAAGACAGAAATGAGAAAATTATCCTTAACAAACGAAAACTAATGTTAAGAAAATTTGTGAATTTATATACTTGTTTGCTAATCACAACATATATAATCTTCATCGATAGCAGAATGGCATACAACGATTTGTTATACTATTATCATCAATGTATTGAGCCTTTTTTCAAACCCATGCCAATGGTGCCACATAAAACAAGAATATAGAACATATTTTACCACATATACACACATACCCAATCCATTATATCACTTTGCTATCTATAGACTCCTTAATTAATCTACCTTTTCTCGGATTTTAGAAAGAAAATCTTTTTTATTATTAATTAGGAGATTTCAAATGGAATTTCGGCTGGCCTACCCTCTGGATAGAGGCCAAACCATTCATAATCTATTTAGAGTTTAGAGTAACTATGTGACACTCCTTTACCAACTCGAATTCGTCGTGAAAATAGAAAAATCAAACTTAAATACAACCCGAATTAATAAACGGATTAAAGCACGCTGCTACCTTCATTGTGACATGAACACGAGAATTAGGGGAAATAATTCTTTAAGTGTCTGTAAAAGAACACAAAATATAAATAGTAATATAACATATCTATTTATTATTCTTGAAGTAACTATTACCATTGGTAAGAGAAGAGCACGTGGAATAGTGTCCCACCTCTTGATATGTCCATTTTCTAAATCTTGTACATTCAGATTTTATAACAAGAAAAAGATTTAGAACAAGAAAAACATTTATAACAAAAACTTAAACGTGTTATATATGCTTTTTTTACCTGTAGATGTAGGTCCTTTACTTGAATTGTAGACCAAGCAGTAAGATACCAAGAAATGAAAAGAATGAAAAAAAAGTTTGGATCAGTATTTGTGAAAACTTAGAGGGTTTCGTGCAACAATCCAGCTTCTCTCTTCTTTTTTCCTCAACCAAATTTGACTTGTAAGATTTATCATATATCACTTAATATTGTTAGAACTTAATATTGTTAGAAGTTTGGAGAAAGAATATATAAGCAAGATGAATTTCTGTTCACTATGGATATTTAAGAAAGAATAATTGATTATCATATCCTAGTTACCAATTTATTTTTTATTATCCTTTACAAAATAAAATGTGTTGAAATATCATGAGTTTTCCTTTGATATATTTTTATTACGAGAATACTATTTATTTATTTTATTTTTCTGAAACTTTTTGAATTTAAAAACGTTTTGTTTAAAAACGTTTAAGTTTTATAGTTTGTCAGTTCATTATAAGTTTTGTTTCAATGATTATAGGTTTATATGAATTATCTTTCACGTATGTGTAGGCCTTGTTTGTTTGCTGGTCGCTGGCGATAGCGACCGCGACCAGCGACCAGCGACCAAAAAAATAATTTTTGTTCGTTTGATAGTCGCTGTGACCAGTCGCTGCAATCAGTCGCTGTGCTGTTCATTTAGTGGTCGCAGCGACCAGCGACTGATCGCAGCGACTGGTCGTTGTGTTATTCGTTTAGTGGTCGCGCGACCAGCGACTGATCGCAGCGACTGGTCGCTGTGTTGTTCGTTTAGTGGTCGCGCAACCAACAACTCCTTTTTAAAAAAAAAAATATTTATGATAAAAAATACTCAATATTTACAAAAATGGAAAAAAATTTTATGGTAATTTAAATCATAAAATTTGATACTAATTAAACAAAATCAAGTTCAAACATACATAAAAAAAGTTTTAACATAACATAAAATTTATAAATAAAACACATAGAAATTCTTAATTAGGTAACCGACGTCCTCTACCGATTTCACTTGTAAGTGTGTCTCGCAATCCTTCCATAATTCTATCACCGGTCGGCTCATATGCAGTATGTTCATTGTGATCACCATCACCATCATCATCATCATCATCATCATCATCATCATCATCATCTTCTCCTTCATCACCATAAGTCTGATAATGTTCTTCACTCTGCCAATGTAAAAAGTCATGATCCTCGATATGTGAATCACGGACGAAGTTATGTAGTGCCATTGTTGCTGTTACAATCTTAATCCACCTAGTCAAGTCATATTTTGGATGTTTACGGTCCAAAATTCTCCACTTTGCTTTCCATACTCCAAATGTCCGGTCAATCACTGATCTCAAACCTGAATGCTTCCGGTTGAACATCTCTCGCATGTTTGATGGTGGCCCTCCTCTAAAAAACTGATCAAGGTGATATCTAACCCTACGATGCGGACCAAGATACCCTGTTCTTGTGGGATTACCAGAATCAACCAAAAAATACTTTCCATTTGGCGGATGTGGAAAAGAAGCTTCATTTTTGGCACAATGAGTCAAAACTTTTGTATCGTGAGCTCTGCCTGGAACGCCCACATATGCATATATGAACTTCATCTCGAAGTTACATATAGCGAGAACATTAATGTAGGCTCTGATTTTCTACCTCTCTAAGCTTTTGCATCTCTACTAGAAACCCGAACCGGGATATGTGTTCCATCAAGTGCTCCAATACAATCTCTAAAAAAGGGCCAATATCGACTATCATTCCTCAAAACTGAGCTTACCCTTGTGAACTCGCCTTCTACAGGTTTTATCGAATCTGCTGCATACCTAAGGATAAAACACTCAAAACTTCGCCAAACTTCCTTTTTACTGTATCCAAAGATCGTTGATATCTTTGAGCAATACTCCTCATAGTCTTATCTTACAAACTACCTCACGAAACATTGCTACCTCCTCTTCAACATAGACATTCTTACTCTCTTGTAGTCCATAGTGTGTAGTTAGCATCCTACACAATGTTTCAAATGTTCTATGGTTCATTCGTATGATATCATGACACTGTTGATCTGATCCATACATGAGCTGTCGAACATGACGCCATCCTGCACATTTGTCGGTGTTATGGACCAATCTCTCGCATTAACCATTCTTAATCAATTCTCATCATCATCACCGTCGTCATCATCATCTTCCAACAACCATCTTATCTTCTGCAACACCATAATAGAACATTGAAATAAA
The DNA here is from genome assembly GCA_023374145.1 of Lepidium sativum. Classification (NCBI taxonomy): domain Eukaryota; kingdom Viridiplantae; phylum Streptophyta; class Magnoliopsida; order Brassicales; family Brassicaceae; genus Lepidium; species Lepidium sativum. The sequence goes on from JAKUCM010005766.1 coordinate 33,983, forward strand.
TATCAAAATACTCATAATATGAACATTAAAATACTACAAAGTCAATGTAACATTAAAATAACTTAAAGTAAAATATTAGTCATAATCTTAAAACAAAGTCATTAAACTATCAATTATCAAGCTTGGTCCCTGTCCTATGCTCTAGATACAAAATCTGGTCTTCTGGAGTAGTAAATGCTACGAAACCCTGTCGGTTTACTGCATCGGATAAGAGAAGATCAAGTGACGCACAGTAAAACGGTGACCACTTCCTAGCTCCAGGCAATCCATTCACGATATCTATTACTCGTGCTACACTAAAGCTATCCTCACGCTCTATAATCTGCTCCACCAGCTCATTCTTACGCGCAAAAATTGTAGTCCATGCAGCACACGTCTCATTAACCATGTCAATATCCCTACGCTTTCTTTTTGATCATGAGCTTCCACCTCTACTTTGTGTTCCTATCACTGGTGGTGGTCTAATATCGTTAGCAAAAGATTCAACTTCTTCATCTTGTTCTGCAACAACTCTAGAATCCAAACTCGTTTCTCCTTACTGAGCGCTCCAGCCTTCAGCCCCAGTCACACAAACAGCTCCAAACTCCTCTTCAAAGACATCCATGTTAGGAATCAACTTGCTTATACTTTCTAGCATCAGACCATTCCTACAAAATTCATATAATAATCAAGACCAATTCAAATTAAAGTAAATTAAAATTTATATTTAAAATCTTACTAACCTTGATTCGTTCACTCCACCAATCATCAGACATATTCAATCTACCCAAATCATCATAACCAAGACCAGTTTTGTTATGAATCAACTTCTTTATTTTATTGTAAGTTCTTCTACAAACATCATATTTGTTCTTGAATTTCTCCCAAACATATCTCTTCCCAAATCTCTCTTCAAACTTTGTTATGATGCATTCTTTTGCAGTTATATTTAATCATGTCTTCATTTTGTTTTCCTTTTCGTTTCTCATCCATAAACAACTGAATAAAATAATGACATTCACCATCTGTCCAATCACTTACATCATCGTTGTTCATCTTGTCCAAAATTCGCAACCCGTGAGACAACTGCAAATAGAAATCAGAGCTAAGTGCAGGGATAACATAACATAGTATAGGAATCGACTTGACCCAGAAAGCGAAGTGCAGGGATAACATAACTCACACTATGAACAGCTGTGAGATATAATTTAGTTGTCACCCTGACATGTTTTGCAGAATCCAGACTGCCTATACAAGATCCCAAACACAAACTCAAAGTTTAATTACCATCTCTATGAAGAATATGGAGTTCCAAAAATCAAAAACAAGAAGTAAAACTTTCAAAATTTCAGGCTAAGTAATTTGTAAACGACCCATCAATCGACTGATGAGCATCAACCGAATTTGTGAGAAATTTTTTGTCATTTACTTGGTGGAAGAAGCGTCTTCCACTACAGAGAAGAAGGTCTTCAGCTCACGAAAACAGAGGGTCTCACACCAAAAACAAAGAACAATCATACTAGTGAATTACCGGAGAAAATGGCGAAGCGATCGACAACCGTTTCTCCTTATGGCTCACCTCCATGCGCGTCCTTAATGATGAGATCTCGCTGAAAGTACCAGAGAAGCTTGTTCCATATCTGAGAAGAAACGCGTTGAAGAAGGAGGAACAATTTTGGTTTTGTTTTCTTTTAGGTTTAGGTTTTTTTGTGAATTCCCAAAAAAACGAGGGTAAATTAGTATTTAGAATTTTAGTCGCCGCAAATCGCTGTTTAAAACAGCGATCGAGAATTGCAATCGCTGGTAGCTGTGACCGGTCTCTGAACCAGCGACCACGAAACAAACATGTTTTGGTTGCGGTCGGCAGTGACCAGCAAACGAACAAGACCATAGTAAAAACATATGACTTGAGTTCTTTCATGCACTTTCTGATAATTCTAATTTGAGGTGTTTAAACTCAATAATTAACTAATGATTTCAAACACAGATTTACAAAAGAAAGAATTGCTCAAATATAGCAAAAGTATAATGTAATTATTAGAATAATTTTTGTCCAAAAAAAAAAAAAGCGTCAAGGGTTTAATTACGATTACACCCTCGAAACAGAAAATTGATATGTCTTCTTATATTTTCTTCTTCTCTTGTTAGTTTTCACTAAAGAAAAAGAAAGAAACCTATAGTGTAAACCGTCGTCGTTAACTTCTCTTGATTTTGTTCCTTCCTCATCTTACTCAACGTGTTCTTCGCTGTATTTCATACTCGTTGTCTTCTTCTTCATCTTGTTCTTCGTACTCGTCGTCTTCATTATCGGTAAGTTTCTTCTTTCTTTATCCTCTTCTCCTCTTCTGCTTTTTCTTCTTTTTCATAAGGGCATTTGGGTTTAGGGTTGACGTAGACATTGGGTTTCTCGATTTTACAAGATTTGGATTTCATAATTTTGCGACATTTGGGTTTTTGTTCTTCACTAACGTATTCTGTGTCTAGTAGATTTCTTCCCCAGTCTGAGCCAATGTGATATAGTTCATAATTAGTTGTGAGGGTAAGGCTGAAGAAGCGATATGATACGTGTAGTACAGTTAGTATGACGTTTGGTAGAGTTAGGTCGTAGGGGGGAGTTGGATTATAGTGTGGTAGAGTTAACTTGTAGTGTAGTAGAGTTAGTTTGACGTGTGGTAGAGTTAGATTATAGTGTGGTAGAGTTGGTTTGTAGTGTAATAGAGTTAGGTTGTAGTGTGCGGTATAGTTGGATTTCGTCTGGTATAATAGAGTTAGGCTGTCGTTTAGTAGAGTTAGATTATCGTGTGGTAGAGTTAACTTGTAGTGTGGTAGAGTTGGGTTGTTGTGTGGTAAAGTTAGGTTGTAGTGTGGTAGAGTTAGTCTGACGTTTGTAGAGTTAGATTGTAAGAATGTAGAGTTGCCTTGTAGTGTGGTAGAGTTGGGTTTTATAATGCTTATCATTTGTTTTCTTTCATCTTTAGATATGGCAGACAAGAAGTACCCGAAGAAGTTCTCACACACGGTGTACAGGTGATGAAAAATCAAAGCATCAACCATTTCTGCAATCTAAAAAACATTAGTAATATGATCAAGGGGTATTGGTGAGGATGCATACGTAGACATAAAGGAGAACACTTGCGTAGGCGTTTTTTTGAAGCTAGCAGATTCCGACTACAACTTTACAGGGAGGCATATACAGTACTTGTTGATGAATCAACTAGTGACTAAGAAGATGTATGAGATTTGGGTGTTGTTTGGGTCTCGGCCTACGAGGTTTTTCTCTGCACGAGTTTACTAAAATAACGCAGCTTAATTGCGGTAACTTCGAGAAGGATTCTAATGTGGCAGATGAAGCGCACAGAGAACTTTGGAAGATATTAGCTTAGGGGTTGGTGAATGACCAAAATGGGTATATTTGAAAGAAATCTTCGGGAGATGTAGAGGGTGGTCTTTCGAGAAGAGGAAGTTGGTGGGGTTGCTAGTGGTTTTGAATGTAGGAGTTTTTTATTGCCACACAAATAGTAGGCTCCCTTTTAGTGCTGCGAAGTTAGTTGCAGATTTTGAGATGCTAGAGAGGCATCCATGGGGAATAGTGTCGTTTGTAGAACTGATAAAAATCGATAAAAATGGCAGGATGCAAAAAGGCTAGTAATTACACAGTACACGAGTTTGTGCACACACTTCTGATATGGGCATTTGAGTCCATCCCCATAGTCGTAGAAATATTTGGGGAGCAAAGAGAAGGTGACGTCCCCATTCTACGATGGAGACCCATCAAAAAACAAACCATTGACCCCGAGGACTTGGTGAAGTTGGAGCTAGCAAATAATGGAAAGGTAAATTTCTTTTGTAGTAGAGCCGGTAAAGGTGATTGATAGAGTTTATATATGTATAGTAGAGTTCATTTACTCCACTATACATACATGGTAGAGTTCAATTTCAAGTAAGGTGGAGTTGATTTCAAGTATAGAAGAGTTCAATTCTTAAGTACAGTGGAGTTGATTTCACGTATAGTAGAGTTCATTTACGTGTAGTAGAGTTATCCATGTGTAGTAGAGTTCATTTACGTTTAGTAGAGTTATCTGTAGTGTGGTAGAGTTCAGTCATGTTTCATAATAAATTGCATCTTCTCGTCTACCAGGTACGTCTTAAGCAGCTGACTATACAGCCTTTGGAGATAATGCCTCTAGGGCCAAACGATATTGCAGACCACAAAGTGGAGACCATGCTTGGAGACATACTTGCCTCCAGGCTAGATGAATCCACTTGGGACAAAAGTAATAAGAGGAAGGTGGATGCTTATGTCGAGGAGAGGATGAGCAAGCGTAGTGCTAATTTAAAAGTGCAGATGGAGAAAGGAAAAGAGAAAAAAACACAATAAAGTAGAGAAAAAACACAAGAAAGAAGAGAAGAAGAGAACTCAGATTAGGATGGATGACTCCACCACCATGCAGGATGTAGTGAGAGTCGTTAAAAAGAAAAAGCGGAAGGCAGAAGAGTCTAGTGCGTTGCTTGACACTCTTAGAGGTCTGACCAGAGCCTTCGAAGGGATGAGACACGATCAAAACGTGTTTGCTGAACGTATATATCGTCTTGAGGAGAGTAGGCTGGATACCAGGGCAGAGACCACAATGCTTACTGAGCGTGTGAATAGGCTGGAGCATAACACCTCAGACAATACAGCCATGATTGAGAGGATTCTTAGGCTAGAGGAGACCATACAACCCCCAGTTTATAGCTTGGCAGATAAGGGTGGAGGTCAGACAAGTGCACGACATCGAACTCCTGAAGATGTGAATCGCGAAGATGACGTAGAAGGGAGCCTACATCCTGAAGATGTAGGTCGTGAAGATGACGTAGAAGGCGATACAAACCGTACTCCAAACTCCCCTAATAATAAGGAACTTAAATCGGTACGTAAGGCGCTATTTTGAATGAGACTTACTCTGGTTGATTATCTACCAAATGCAGAGTTAACTCTACCACATAAAACGGTCTAACTCTACCACGGAATAAATAACTCTACCAAGCGTAGTGTTAACTCTACCACATAATACGGTCTAACTCTACCACGGAATAAATAACTCTACCAAACGCAGTGTTAACTCTACCACATAATACGGTCTAGCTCTACCACGGAATAAATAACTCTACCAAGCGTAGTGTTAACTCTACCACATCATACGGTCTAACTCTACCACGGAATAAATAACTCTATCAAACGCAGTGTTAACTCTACCACATAATAAGGTCTAGCTCTACTACGGAATAAATAACTCTACCAAGCGCAGTGTTAACTCTACCACATAATACAGAATCTTCTACAAGGGTTAACTCTTCTATTTAAGAATGAATGCTTTGACTACATGACCGTACATTGTGACCAAGTTTCTTACATTTAGAATAAGCTGAAACTTTTCTTGGACGTTTTTTCGGGCTGGGAACACTCAAACCAGCTCTTTATCCACGATTTCTTCAGCCTCCCTGGTTGTTGACGCATGTGTGGTGGATTACACAGCTTACGACTCACATCCAACGGAACGGGAAGTGCAGCATCTCTTGGAAAGATACTACCAGAGTATGTGTTGTACATGAAGGTCGTGTGATAGTATGGATGGGTAAGTTCGATCGTCGGCCTTCTAGAAGAAAGTGGGTACACAATCTTTATGGCTTTAGCAATGCATTTGTGTCTATCTGATATGATGGCAAGTTCTCTGTCATCAGGGATCACACGGTTGAGCTGTCTAAAAAACCATTCCCAAGATTCGTCATTCTCGGTATCAACCACACCAAAAGCCATATGAAATATGTTGAAGTTACCATCTTGCATGGTAGCAGTTAGTAGAGTACATTTATACTTCCCTAGCAAAAAATGTACCATCGACAACAACAACCTTCCTCATGTAGGGAAAACCCCTAATACTTGCATCGGAGGCGATGAAAAGAAACTTTAAACCTGTCTTGCCCATCAAGTTTGAGCTTTATTAGAGTTCTGGGATTCGCTCTTCTAATAGCAAACAAGTACGACGAAAGTTCTTCATAACTACTTTCCGAACTGCGGGTAACTAGGGCTCGTGCTTGACTTAGAGTACGGTGTGCTTTCCAGTACTTCATCTGCATAAACATTAGACTTAAATGTCACACTAACTCTACCATACGTCAGACTAACTCTACTACACTGCAAGTCAGCTCTACCAAACGTCAAAACTGCAATCTAACTCTACCACACACTACAATCTAACTCTACCACACACTACAACCTAACTCTACTGAAAACGATAGACTAACTCTACTACACATAATCCAACTCTACCACACTGTTATCTAACTCTACCACACAGTCAGACCAACTCTACTAAGACATCAGCACTGCAATCTAACTCTACTACACTGCAAGCCAACTCTACCAAACGCCAAAACTGCAATCTAACTCTAGCACTATACAACCTAACTATACAAAACGATAGACTAACTCTATTACACGTAATCCACCTCTACCACACTGTTATCTAACTCTACCACACTGTCAGACTAACTCTACTTAAACGTCAGCACTGCAATCTAACTCTACTACAAAGATTAACTCTACCATGGCGTAAAATTACGTTTGTACCTTTAGACCGAATCGCTTGCTCATTGAATCAGCAATGTGTTGAGAAAGAACACATGGCCCGATTCCACCTACGAATTCCAAGTATAACTTTCCTAAGACTTCTGTTGACGCTTGTTGTGCACGAGCTGATCTCTCTGTAACAGAACAACAATGTTTTCCCATATACTTCCGGACAAAGAAACATCCACCATCGTCGATAGGTGAAGCTCGAACTCTCCACTGACAAATTGGTACCCAACATTTCACATCCAACACTGTCTTCGATGAAGCAACAACATCGAAGTCAAACCTTTGTAAGACCAAAATTATTTTTAGCGTGGTCATGAGTTCTTTTTTTGATGAGTATCGTTGACCAACAACCAATGCGAGTGCTGACATCTCTATGTCTAAATACTCAGCATTCAAATCCAACCCCGTTGCTTTCTCCGACAGGTTTTTCTTCTTTTCTTCCTTCGATTTTCTACAAACATTGATATAATCTTCATCATCCGAGCTTGCGCCATCCATATCATCGCAACAGTAGAGTCTGAATTCCACATCCTCGTCCTGAGCATGTTCACTTTCATGTTTCACATTTTCTGGTATACGTTCATTGTTTGGTCCACCTATACTAAACACCAGATCAACTCTACTACACGTAGGGTCAACTCTATTATACGAGGCATCATTGTTCTCCAACTTACATTTGAATTTCTCGTCACCGTTTCTCAAACTACACTGACATTTTTCAGGGTAACTCAATGAAACACGAGATCTAGTGGTAATTTTGTCACATAGACGTATTGCTTCTTTATGAAATTGTGAAACAAACACTTGCAATTGTCTATCGTTACTTACAATTACAGGGGGAGTATCTTCTGGTAGTGAATGAATGACAACATTTGCCATGTAGCTTAGTTTTAGCTCATGACAATGTTCATCCAAACCAAAATTGGTATAAACCATCTCCAGAAATTCATCGAGTCTTAAATCTTCGACAATGCCTATGATCTGACACCTGTACGACTGGTCCACCGAAAATATCCATCGATTTTCATTAAAACTCCAAATCCCACAAACCAAAATGATTTGATCCATAGATCCAAACATAAACAGAAAAAGCAAAGGAGCTTTAAAGGAGTAAAGGAGCTTCAAGAAAGCTATAATGGCGTCACTTATGGATGAATCAGTTGGATGCGCGGTAGATGAGCTAATAACTGAGGGGTAAATACGTAATTTAAGCTCTACTACGAAAGTAGGCTAGGTTTTCAAAACTAACTCTACCATACTACACTCTGTCCGTGTGGTAGAGTTGATTAGAGCACAAACAACAACTCTATTATGCTGGAAATCTAACTCTACCAAGCACACTTTACCTTTATCACGCTGGAAATCTAACTCTACTACACACGAAATTTCATTAATGTCAACTCTACGAAGCATACTTTAACTCTACTAAGCATACTTTAACTCTACTACGCTGGAACTCTAACTCTACCATATTGCACTATGCCCGTGTGGTAGAGTTGATTAGAGCATAATCAACAACTCTATTATGCTGGAAATCTAACTCTACCAAGCACACTTCACCTCTATCACGCTGGAAATCTAACTCTACTACACACAAAATTTTATTAATGTCAACTCTACTAAGCATACTTGAACTCTACTATGCTGGAACTCTAACTCTACCATACTGCACTTTGTCTATGTGGTAGAGTTGATTAGAGCACAAACTACAACTCTATTACGCTGAAAATATAACTCTACCAAGCAAACTTCAACTCTACTACGCTCCAAATCTAACTCTACTACACTGCACTTTGTTCGTGTGGTAGAGTTGATCGCTTACGTGGCAGATTTTATTAATGACAATTTCGTAATTACATTTTTTTTTCCTCATTAGGAAAGGGTAAAATAGTATATATTCAATTAAAAAACTATTTTAGTAATTTACAAACATTTGCTATATTTCAATCATTACCACTTAATTCCGCTATACTCTAGCAAATCACCATTTACAAAACATACAAATCAAACCTACTTAATATGATAATTAAACTTATAATAGTTTTTGATGAATAAATATAGTAACAATACGTGATGAAGTAGTGACTATAAATGTTGTACGTGTATGAGTTACGTGTATGATATTTGAACCACTATCATCTTTTTAAAAATTATCTTTTTTAAAATTTTTTATGCAAACTTAATTAATTTATGAATTAAAAATTACGAAAATGTTTATTAAATTTATTGAATTACTAGTGATATAGAATCATGGAAAATTGTGATATTTATGCATCAATAATCTACTATTATATGCCTTTTTAATATATATAAAAAATCAATATATAAGTAACAGTAGAAGTGTTAAGAAATAGTTGGTACAATTGGCTTGTTTATAATTTAATTAAGCATAAGGTGATAAGTTTAAATCGTAGCCTACTTTATTTAGAGAATTTAGATTATGAATCGGTTTTTATTGTCGATCCAAAGATTAATTATAAAAATGAAAATAAAAAGTAATGGAAGAAGTATGTCGTTATTAATCTTGCGATAACTATACCCCTGATATATGTTATAAGTATGTGTTTAATTTTATTTTGGAAAAAACTATACCTCTGATATATTTTATATGTCTTTGTTATTCATGCAATAACTATTACCTACCCATGGCTAAGGGAAGAACGTGAATGTGTGCCCCATAACTATTACCTGACTATTACCTACCCATTACATTAAGATTTATAACAAAAAAAATTACACGCGTTATATATGCTCTGTTTGTTACCAATCGGCAAAGATAACATGTAATGAAGAAAAGCAAAAAAAGAGTCTTTAAATTGATCTAACTATTGCCTCTAAATTCTCACAGTCTCATCGAAAGTACAATTAAATTTAAGTTTATGTCTTGTAGTACAGAAGAAATGTCGACAATCCAAAAACCTACTCTGTTTAACGACGTTAAAGACTCCACCAAAGTTCGAGTTGCAGTCGTCCAATCTTCCGCCGTCTACAACGATACTCCTGCCACTCTTGGTAAATTTTAATTAACGTTATATTTCACATAATAATCTAACTACAATTTTTTTTTTATTTAGACGTAATGTCTTTCACAATAACTCATATTTTTTTATAAATTAAATTTCTTTTTGAATTTGTGACAATTTGTAATCATTTACAATACAATTATCACCAATTTATATTTCTAATAAATGTAGTAACAATTTCTCGTAAAATTATATGGAACAGAGTTACAATGATTTTTTCTAACAACAAATTTGTAACAAATGTACATATATATATATACATGCTAGAAATTGTAACTAATACTTTTATTCACAAAATTTTGTCACAAAAACTCAATTTTTTGTATTCGTAATCTTCCAATTCCAAATATACATAACTCGAATTTCTCCAATTTTTTCTATAAAGTTTAACTCTACGATTAGTTATGAAATGGGTTTTGTCAATCTTACTGTTGCCAAAACAACAATCCATATCTTTTATTTTGCTATGTCAAACCCGATTAGATATTTTCTTTAGTATGCCAAACCTTATTAGATATTTTGTTTTTCTATTTGGTATGTCAAATTTATGAAACAATCTATAATGTTTTGAAACTTTCAGCCAAGGCAGAGAAGTATATTGAGGAAGCGGCTAAGGACAAGGCACAGTTGGTGGTGTTTCCGGAAGGGTTTGTTGGCGGATATCCTCGTGGGTTTAGGTTTGGTATGGCGGTCGGAGTTCACAATATTCAAGGTCGTGATGAGTTTCCCAAGTACCATACTTCCGCTATTCAAGTTCCTGGTATGATCCGTCCTTGAATTTTGTTTTCTTCGTGACCAATTATTTTCCAAAATCTTTATTTTGTCTTTAACCTTAAAAAGAAAATTTTTCGTGCATACAATAAGATTTTCTATATACATCGAGAAAGCCTCGTTTAGATTGATTTCTGATGAATTTTTGCAAAAGTGTCAAGTATTTGAATGGATTGAGAAGTTATATCTCTAGCTACTTTAGTTAAGCATTGAGATCACAATATGACATTTGTTTTCTTATGTTTATATACTTAATCTTATCTAGGCCCTGAAGTAGAACAATTGGCAAAAGCAGCTAGGAAAAACAATGTGTATGTGGTAATGGGAGCTATTGAGAAAGATGGATACACACTCTATTGCACAGCTCTTTTCTTTAGTCCACAGGGTGAGTTCTTGGGTAAGCATCGTAAACTCATGCCCACAGGTATGGAACATTGCATTTGGGGTCAAGGAGATGGATCAACCATCCCTGTTTATGATACTCCCATTGGAAAAATCGGTGCGCCTCTTTGCTGGGAAAGTAAAATGCCTCTCCATAGAACTGCCTTGTACGCTAAAGGTTAGTTTAGTTTAAGTAACACAATGCGACAAATTTGGCTTTTTGATGTTAAGTTTCTAACAAGATTATTTTACTTTTGGTGTTTAGGCATTGAGATATATTGTGCACCTACTGCTTATGGTTTTAAAGACTGGCAATCTTCAATGATTCACATTGCTCTTGAAGGTGGATGTTTTGTGTTATCGGCTGGTCTATTCGGTCAGCGTAAAGATTTCCCTGAAGATCCTGATTACTTGTTCGCCAATGTTGATGACAACAAAGGATCGGACGCTATTGTCTCTCAAGGTGGAAGTGTTATTATTTCACCTTTAGGAAAGGTTCTTGCCGGACCAATTTATGACTCAGAGGCTCTCGTCACAGCAACTCTTGGTATAATCATCCTCCATATTCTTTTTGTCCTTGAAAATCATGGTGATTTGGGTTTTTACCATTCGAAAAATCCCATGCTCATTAGCCCGTGGAAAACTGTTGGACAATGTATATTACTGAGTCTAAGCCCAGTGGTATTTAAGGTTCTTAGAGGGCGTTAAACCTTGAGGCCCCATCCTAAAACCACTAGTCTATCACCGTATGGTTCTTTGATATTCATCTTAGGCTTTTATGAAAAACCATTTAACCTTTTTGACCTCACTATATTGAAAACTTTCTTTCTTCTTAACAAGATCTTGCTGATATAGCAAGAGCCAAGTTATACTTTGATGTGGTTGGACATTACTCGAGACCAGATGTTTTACATTTGACCGTCAATGAGCACCCGAAAAAATCAGTTACATTCTTGTCGAATGTGGAGAAAACAGAGGATGAAACAAAAAAATAATCACGATCTTGGAGCACCCGTCTATTTTGCTTTGTCTTTGCTTTCTTATAAACCGAAATATCCATAAAAAGTTGTTTTCATCTGTTTTGTTTCAGTTTTATAAAATCTATAAAAACTCATAAAAATATAATTCCTTTTGTTCTTGTTAGTTTAAAAGCCATAAAACCCATAAAAATTGTATTGTTGATTTTTAAAAGATGTTTGCTATTTTATTTGTTAAAAAGAAAATCAAAAACGAATTGTATTTCTGTTTTGTTCTTTTGATTATTTCCTTGTTTTGAAAAAGAAAAGAAAATAATAATCATTGTTCTTGCTTGTCTTTTTTGTTTAATTGTCAAGATTTTTAATTCTTTAATTGTTTTTTTTGTCTTTGATTTGTGCAAGTACTCTCAATGGCATACTATAAAGACAATGAGGAGAGTTACTCTTATGAATCCGATTGGAGTCTTAGAAATGATCAATCTTCAGCCAGCAACAATGAGGATTGTGAAGACCTACGGAATGATAACAACTATGATTCAGAATATGAAGAGGATCCATATGGTTTCACGCTTGAACCTGAGCCATCAGACATTCACCAAGACTACACCAACGACACACATCAAATCGAATCATGGAGAAATGAAACTGAAACTGAATTAAGTTATGAGGATGAACCTGAATGTGATGTGAAAGTTTGTCACTACAAAAATCCTCTTATTCATGATGTGAAGCCTTACAATCATGGAGTTTTAGCACCTAGAGGGCAAAGCTATACTAACCATACAAGACGTCCTAAACAACATATCGGTGTATGTAATAGCTTTAATATTTGTGGTCCTAATCTTCCATCCTTTTCACGAAAATAAGATTATCTACAATGGGAAGACGTTATGGAGGATTACTTTTGGAGACATAAGGTCCTTGAGAAGGAAAAAATGTCTTTAGCTATAAGCACCTTACAAGGAAAAGCACAATCATTGTGGAAACAAGAAGAAAAGTGGAGTGCATATTATAGAGAACCAAAGTACACTTGGAGCAATCTCAAAGGGTTTCTTAATGAGCAATATGTCACACACCAATTGCCTCCAAAAAGTTACTCAAAGAAGACTTTGCAACCCGTCGTGAAGCATCCACCAATTTCAACATCCATGAGTCAAACAAAGCATACTATCCAAGGGTCCATGGTGACACCAAGAGTAGTAGCCAGCGTCACAGGAATGTTCATACACATTCAAGCCCAGCTGGCCAAGCTCGATACGCGACTAGAACACATCGAACGTGGAACGCCGGACGTATGTACCAACATACATGTAGCCCGCCAACATCAACCATACAGCCGTAAAGAATGAGCTGCCACCCACATTGATCTAGGCCAAAACCATGAGGTCTCAACCCGACATACCAAGCCGCACATCCAGAAGAAGTCAACCTTCCCGCCCCAGCCAACAATGATAGCGACCAACACATTGGAAGCACTTGAGGTACCTAGTAGTTTTGATATGTATGTTCCCACCGGTCTATCTTGTTTTAGGTACCAAGAACGTGGAGGCATGTACCAAGGATACACGAACAACCAGACGGAGACTTTCGTAGCCGAGAGTAGGTATGAGTTTCACGATAACCTGAATGGCGGACCAGCAAAACCACAAGAAGAAGCGCCCCAGGCTGTCACAAGAATTCCTGTAAGAAATACACCATCACACAAAGTACAAGTCATATTAGAGGAAGTTAAGTCTTTCAAACCTTCAAATTTGAAAGATGTGGTTTGTTATAGGTGTCATAAGAAAGGTCACTTGGCTGTGAAATGTCTAGTTAGGCAAGATATTAAAATCCTAACACTAGAACTGAAAACGGATTCACATAAGCCAACTAATAATCTAGACAATTCGGATTTTATACCTTCTAATTCTAGTATAATGAATTTGTCTTTGTCGAAGGTAGTTGAGACAGGTATAGGATCCATGAAGGAGTCAAAGAGCATCATACAACCTTTGCTAATCAAATAGGAACCACCAGATAGCTACCAACAAGTGATTACCAAAGAAGAATACATACGCTCCAAGGATGCAAAACCGGAAGTAACTTTGGTTCATTTCAATAGAGCTATATATCCAGTTCCACTCAAGCTGTCAAAGGAGGAGGTGAACTGCATGCTATCCCATATACCCCTCAAGGAAAATCCTCCAGACCCAACACCGCGTTCTCCCACAAGTCACAATCGAGGTAAGATCCTAGACTCTCAAAACCGAATGACACCTAACTTGCTTTCTCTCGGTGCAGGTGACTTGGTTTTGAGCACAAAACCCTTTGGAGAAGTAGAGTATTATAGGATCCTCGACCATAGACCATCGACTGCAGGACAAGGCTTAGACTAGGTTGTCGAGATTCGGGCTAAATACACCAATGATAAAGGGGAGACGACCTTCCTTGGGAAAGATGTCAAAGACAAAGGGGAGACAAGTTTATTAGACATGCTTCAACTTTCTAAACTCAATGACTCATCATGAACTCATGAACCAGAGCAGCAAGCAAGGAGTTCACGCCAACAACCTTCCCTAGAGGATCAGGAAAACATACGCTCACTTATCAAGATGTTCTAGACGCTACCAATAGAATTAGAACATGGAGTTTATTTCTATGGATTCCTGACTCAATTATCTAACTACTAGATTTTCAATCAGCCTAATCGAAACTTGGAGCCGATAGTTATAGATTTTACAAGTTGGACCTTCTGCACTAAGGCCTTATGCACGACAACGTCAACTTTCGAGCAACATAGCCCAGCTCAGGAACTTCCTTTACTCCGGACCACTTGGAGATTATTATTTGGCCTTTTAGTGATCCAACAAGACCAAGAACGCATAAAATCCCCGAGGGATCCTCCGGATACCCGCTTTACAATAAGAAGGTCCGAACCAAATCTGTTTAAGGAAAGTCCGGGAGCCACTTCCCTTAAGAGCTTGCAGACTTATGTGTGGCGACCAGGAGACACTCTAAGACAATCAAAAGCATCCAGGAGAGTCTTCCCATGCTCTAGAACGTACAGTATTAAGCGAATCCTCCCCATTGAAGACTTTCCATATCCGGCCGATCGTCAAATCTTCTCCAACAGCTCTAAGATCGACGGCCCTCATCACTTGTCCGTTGGACACTTAATTCTATGATATTTTCTTCCTAGTTTAAGAATATTACCGTTGTGGTATTGAGCATATATAAGCTCAAGCCCTCCTTTGTATTTTTCAGACTTGAAAGACTTGAAACACTTCTCTTTGTTAGAATACTTAGCCGCCTTCTCTTTCTTTTGAGGATTCAAAAACGAGAGACGATTCAAGCTTGTGAGGATTCCAACTTGACGGATCCGAGATTATTAGAGGAATAATCACCCTCCTTTGTGGTTCTCATTCACGTAATTCCGTCAAAACTAGTATTCATCGGTTTTGACTCACCAAAGTCGAGCCGTTGAATTCATATCCGAGACCTCACCACCGAGGATCTCATCAATAGTGGTGAACGTGGATCCGCCGGTGCATCACACCTGCTGTATTTTGTGTCGTAGATTATATGGCTCCCTTCCATAGAAAACATACCATAGATATTGGCTTCCACGTACGAACCAAAGCTTTGGTCACTTTTTGTCCATATCTCACTGATCATTTTCCGTATTGTGTATGGCATTATAGTAATAAAATAAAACTAAAAGCCCAAGTTAGTAATGGTATCTAGAAACTCTGTTGTCACTCTCTTTAAACTCCCAAAACAAAAGGTGAGACATGGTGTATGGAGCAAATTTTCCGTTTAGAACAAAACCAACACGGAAAGAAGTAACTCCTATAATCAAAGATACCAAAACTGTGTAGAAAAAGAGATTTAGCAGACAAAAAAGGATGAAGAGGAAGAATAGAGAGAAGACGTGAGAAGAATAGAGAGATAAAAATAGGTGAATTGTCTGTATTTTCACTTGTACGTTGTTGTACATGATTTACAAATATATATAGTCTTTGGCAACAAGTAATAGGCCTCTGTTCTATACATGAGATGGATTTCATTCTCACACCTAGGTCTTTTCAGAGCGCTTTGAACCATACGAGCTCATCCGTTATGTTGGCCATTGCTCGATATTCTGCTTCAACACTTGATCTCGACACCACTTTACTTTCTTGCTCTTCTAAGTTACAAGGTTACTTTTAACAAAAGTGCAATATTCGATGGTGGACTTTCTATTTGTTTTGTCTCCAGTCTAATCAACATCACAATATCCCACAACGTATGTGTTCTTGTTGTTACCCATCTTGATTCCTTTGCCAGGACTTTAAGTAACGCAGAATATGATCTACCATGTGCCAGCAATGCATCTTGGGAGCTTGCATATGTTGTGAAACCTGATTTACAGCAAAACTAATATCAAGTTGGATAATAGTTAAAGTAAATAAGCTTACCTACGAGACGTTGATATCATTCAATGTCTTCAAATGGCTCTGTTTCACGCTCGTTTTTGTAGTTCTCCTCTATTAGCGTTTTCGCAGTCTTAATTCCAAGTTCTCCTCTAGACGTTGATATCATCCAATGTCTTCAAGTGTGTATCTATGGACATTTAGTTTCATAAGTTCATAGTGTGTATCTATTGGACATTAACTTAACAAATCAAATATCTATGGACATTTAGTTTCACCAAAAACACTTTCTATGATCATAGCTTATAATTAGTTATATTTCTATTATTTGTAGTAAAACACGTAAAACTTCAAAGTTCATAAGTTAATTATGCAAAAAATATCAAAATTCGAGCTATTAAGCCAATTAACTCTACTGATATAAAAATCTAAAATAACGCTTCTTTTTTTTGCCTTGTATATAACGACGTTATTAATTAATTTTTTTGTAAGTTGAATAAAAAGAGTGGCACGAGACCAGGGCAGTGACGTGATTATAAGTACAATACAGTCCACTTCTCAAACACAATCTGCTTCAATAATTTCTTAATAGCTACAAGAACCATCTCTCTCTCTCTCTCTCTCTCTCTCTCTCTCTCTCTCTCTCTCTCTCTCTCTCTCTCTCTCTCTCTTTGTTTTTTCTCGTTAGATTCCTTTTTTCAGTTTCTCATGGCATATACATGTGACGGCTCGTTTGACGTAATTGTCGTCTAAGCAGGAGTAATGGAAAGCTCTGCAGCGTATCAGCCATTGAAGGAACCATTTTGCCAATAGCGGATTCAAGAGAGAGACCATTAACGCTATGAATGGGCTTTGGAAGAACTGTATGGTTGTTAAGGTTTCGGGGAGAATTGTTCCAATAGCTTCTCTTACTCGAAAATTGCGTGAGATTTGGAAGCCTAAAGGGATTATGCACATCTTAAATTTACCGCGCCAATTCTTTATGGTTAGGTTTGAAGATCCGGATGAGTATCTGGCTGCATTAACGAGTAGACCGTGGAGGGTTCTTGGGAGTTGCCTTCTAGTCTTTGTATTTGTCTTTTGCAAATCCCAGTTTACTTGTACCACAAGCGAATTCTGATGGACATTGCACGCACTTTAGGTCATCTGATTGGTGTTGATACGACTACTCTACACTTTGAGAGAGCTCGATTTGCGAGAGCTCGGTATGGTATTTATGGGCATGTCGTACAAAGAGTTGTTCTAATCAAGAAAAACAAGAAAGAAGATCTCAGACAAAGCATATTCTGGTTTTGACTTGAAAACTCTATGTTAATGTTAGAAAATAGGAAGGTAATGTTGTTGTATAATGTTGGAAAAAAGAAGGAATATGGATCATATTGAATTAGGAAGGTAACAATCAGATTGACTTTAGTTGTAGTATTTGAGAGTGCATTTCAAATTAATTATGACCAAAGAACCCGATCAAAAAATCTTAATTCCCTGAAATATTAGCATACCTACTAACTCGTAGCTCTTAATAACTAAAACTGAAAATAATTGTTTCAAAAACATATTTTACAACAACAAAATAATGCTACAGTAATATATAGTAACGTATAACAAGTGTAATAAAAAAAATATTTAATAACAAATATGTAATATTATCATAGAATACAATATAATATAACATCGGAAAGAAACACTAATATACATATGAGGTTAACAATTTTTATATTTTTTGTAATGATGAAGCGATACTCACAAGAAAATGTAGAGATTTTCGACCGTTGTTTAACAATTAATGTCGTCGAAAATCTGTTAAATATTTTTCATTCGGTAATTAGTCGGAGATTTCCAACATGTTTTTGACAGTTTTATATATATGCATGCCACATTAACAATCCTTTTCGTTAAACAAATATAGAGCACACCTTTTACTACTTAATTATACACATTTATTAATATCTAATAAACCATCTAATGTAACTTTTCAATAACACATCGTAATGTGGAATATTGCATTTTGGAGATTACAACACATGCATAACATGATAGCAATGAATTGTTTCCAACATTTATTCTAGGAATGAGACATTATTAGGAAATATTTATCAGAAACTGAAACAAATTATTTCTATTATATAAAAAATATTTATCTTTTCATTCATTATTAATTGGTTTTGAATTGAAAACTCATAATCTAATATGATATTACATTACAAGAATGCATGCCGAGATCCGACTGGAGTTATGACCGAACCGAACAGTCGGAATAATCCCACAAAATAACCGACAACTATCGACTGTTATGGAAATTTGGAAATCCGGTCAGAAACAGTCAGATATTTCCGACAGGAACCGACATCCCTCAGTTTCTGACTAGTATCGATAAGAACGGTCGGAAACGGTAGAAAAAAACACTGACCGGTTCCGACGAAAACTGGGGGGAAAACTGAGCGGAAAACAATTTCATTACGGGAAGCATGTCCTAGAAGTTATGGACACGTGAATTTGGTTTAATGACACTTACCGACTTGGTCCTTCGAAAACCGACGGGGTCCGATATTGTTATGCCAAAGCGACTTCGTCTCTTCCGTCTTCTTAATTGCATCCCACAAAGATAAATCACAAATTAAAGAGGAATATCATGGCCGATTTTGACATACCTTCACGGGAAAGGGACCAATCTCCTCCAACCAACCGTCAATTATGTGAGTTCTTTCTAAATCTTTCTCAATTTCTTAATTTTGTTTTACACTAGGTTTTGCAATACATTGATGATTTGGTGTTTTGGTGAGATCGTTGAGTTACTTTGATGATTTGATGTTTTGGTGTGAACAATGACCTCGGTTTGTTGATGATTTGGTGTTTAGGTGTAAATAATGACCTCGGTTTGTTCATATTTGGTGATTTATCTTCCCTAATGACCTCGGTATAATTATTGGAATTATTTGAATTATTGGTATATGACAACAACACTTATAATTCAGTATAATTATTGTAATTAAATCTTTTATATTTTTTATTAAAATATTCAAGCGAAAGAAAGTGGTCAGAAATTTTCTACCTCTACTGAACGGAACTTTCCGACCACTACTGACCGGACCTTTTCCGACAACCACTGACAGGCATGTTCCGACTACTACTGACCGCAGTTTTTCTACCACCACTGACCGCCTTTTTCGACCACTGGAAGTTGTCAGAAATTTCTGACAACTACTGACGATATAGTATTTTTCCACCATCTCAAACCAACGACCATTTTTCCGTCAATTGGTATCTGAAACAGTATTTTTCCGAACATTACTGGCAGCATGCGGCATCAGAATCTGGTTTGTTTTCTTGTAGTGTTAGTGTTCACGATCTACAAAGTATAACCCGATCCGCTCCAAAACTTGTCTAATTATTGACAATACGGGCCATAAGTTAGTATCGTTGATCCATCTTCCCAATATATCAAAATCAATGGCCAAAGAAGCATCATCTCGAGGGAGCGTATTCGGAAATATTATTTCATATTGGAAGTTAGAAAGGATCATCTCTAGTATATCAAAGATAGAGGATTATCTGACGTATGGATGGCACTGGGGGGGATATCAAATAGTTTTGTGTTGGAAATCCATAATCTAATAGATATATTGTATAGTTTTTTCGTTGTCTAAGTTTATGTTTTTATTTTATTAGGGAAACAAGTCAACTAAATGATAATAAATCTATAAAGAGAAAACTCTCTAATATTGATGACAATAAAGCAAAAGAAAAATTTGAAAACAAAGTTGCTGAAGAGGGGGCTCACTTATCGTATACTTTATAGCTAAAAGTAAAAATATCATTAACATAATAATATGTTTTATATTCTTTTTTAGGTTGGTAATATGAGTTAGATCATTTTTAGATAAAGAAATTCTTTTTAAAAATTTGTTCCACCGAATTGTTTCCCTTTTCACAGCAATTTGAAATTTATCTCTTTTTCATTTTCTATTTTTATTGGAAACATATCTAGAAGTTATGAATTATAACTAAGTAGTTTTTGATATAGTAATTTTTTTTTAAAAAAAAAGAAGGCATGAGTTTAAATTTCACTTAAAAGAAATCTGCTTTCCAAATAAATCTGTTAAACCAAAGCGGGGGCTCCAGTAGGGTGATCCTATATCGCCCCTAATATTTTTATTCTCTGCACAGAGGTATTGATATCAAAACTAAGGGATGCTGAGTAACATGGATTGTTGACAGATATTTCAATAGCTTGGGAAAGCCCTGCGATGACACATTTATTATTCGCAGATGATAGTCTTTTTTTCTGCAAAGCATCTAGCGAGGAATCGCAGCAGATACTGCGGATACTAAGAGAGTACGAACAAATATCGGAACAACAGATAAACTTTATGAAGTCTTCGATCCAATTTGGTAAAGGTTTAACCCTAGAAGCTCAAAGGGACTTACACTAGATACTTGGGATACATAACGAAGGGGGAGAAGGATCATATTTAAGATTACCTAAAAATATTGGAGGAGCGAAGACTAAGGTTTTCGCATTTGTTAGAGAGAGACTAAAAGACAGAATCCATAGTTGGTCATCAAAGTTGCTTTCACATGCAGGCAAGGAGGTCTTGATAAAATCTGTCCTGACAGCGCTGCCCACTTATGTAATGTCTTGTTATAGACTACTAAAGACGGTAGTCAAAAACCTAAATACTGCGATAGCGGACTTTTGGTGGTCGAAGTCAGATACTTCGAGAGGGATTCATTGGCAGAAATGGGAGACGGTCTGCAGACCGAAGGTCGAAGGAGGATTAGGTTTTCGGATCCTGGAGGACTTTAATTCTGCTTTACTAGCTAAACAATTTTGGCGTCTTTTGGATTCTCCAGATTCACTATTGACACAAATTCTGAGAGGACGCTATTTTCAGGATTCATGCCCGATGTTGGCAAAATTGAGACCTAATTCGTCATATGACTAGAGGAGTATACTAACTGCACGACCTCTGGTCTTAAAAGGAGCGATTAGGAGAACAGAGGATGGGAAAATGATACAGGTTTGGAATGACCCATGGATTCCAGATACCATACCTCGATCGGCGATACGACAGCCGCTCTCTTTATACCCTAACCTTACAGTGGATCAATTTATTGAACACCAGGCGGGTTCTTGGAAAGAGATATTGGTTCGCCAATATTTTGATCATGTAGTTGTCCAAAGTATATTGGGTATTCACTTATCCCGGCAACGACGCCCTGATTATTGGAGTTGGCATTTTACCAAAACTGGTCGGTATTCGGTTAAGTCCGGGTATCTAGCGGAGGAGACTATGCCGTCAGTAGAGGTCAGAACAACAAGACCAAATTTTGAGGCTCTATATGCCAAGTTGTGGAAGATTAATACACCGAATAAGATTCGGCATTTCTTGTGGCAGATTCTATCAGGTAATGTGCCTGTCAACCAGAATCTACATCATCGAGGTATTAATTGCCCGCGTGATTGCACACAGTGTGGGGTAGAGACTGAGACGATTAACCATGTTCTCTTCCAGTGTCCTTTGGCCCTGCAGACGTGGGCGCTGTCGGATATCCCATCGGCAATAAATTTGTTCCCGGGGGAATCAATTTGGTACAATTTGGACTACCTATTTTGGCGTTTACCAGGAGGCGATAATCATCACTATTTCCCGTGGTTAATCTGGAATATATGGAAAGCCAGGAACGACTTTTGTTTCTCGAATATCGTTCCCGACCCTGGTATAATCATTTCTCGGTCATTGGCGGAATATGGGGAATGGTCAGCGATTTGGCTACGACTATCGATTCAATGGTTCAAACACACGGGCTTTACCGAGACACGTAAATCCAGTTGAATTTTTCCTACTACAACCAATTCAGGCTTCACAGGTTCGATGTTTGGTGGATGCCTCCTGGAAGACGACGGCCGAAAAGACGGGGTTAGGCTGGTTTTTTTTTCCAGATTCGGTAGAGGCTAGCTGTTCGGGTGCTCGAGGAATCAACAGAAGCTTATCCACACTTCATGCAGAGGTGGAAGCTGTTATATGGGCTATGGAATCACTGATTGCCATCCAAGTACTGGAGGTAGAGATGTCAACGGATTGCGAGACTGTGATTGAGGTTTTTTCCAAGCTGGAGGATTGGCATGCTTTCATCCTGCTCCAGGAGGACTTCACTCAGTTACGTGCACTGTTTACATCTTTTTCGCTTCCGATTATCCCACGTACTCTCAATTATAAGGCTGACTCCCTCGCCAGGTTTATACGCGAGACAGGTTATAGTTGATTGTACGAATTCTTAATTGGCTTTTTAGAACCTTTTATAAATTGCAGTTGACAAAAAAAAAAATTATATTTCAATAGTTTAGACCTTTCCTAAAAATATATATGCCTTAATCTGGAACCTCTTGATCGTAAAAAAATCATAAATTATACGAAGAAAGAATTTGAAAACATGATATTGTTTGGGCTTCTAACTAAGAGAATGCATGGGCTTCAGCTTCAGCCCTAAAACCTCTTTATCATATAAGTAAAATAAAAATAGTGAATTATAAGAAGAAGAAAAAAAAATTGAAAGCATGATGTAATATATATATATAGATATTAATTTAACATTGACCTTTTTGAATCGGTTAATAAAAACAACATTGACCATTTTACTATAATTAAGTAAAAAAAAAATCTATGGACAATATAAGTTACAAATAAAAATCTTGAACATGTTCTATCTGTTTTTTTTTATTATAGCTTTGAATACGCTATATATTACATATAATAGCGTTTATTATGAATGAACAATTATAAAAAAAAAAAAATTTTGCTTTAAGTCGAGAGGGGCGATTCCGGTGGCTGGTCTCAGAAGGTAAGTCGCAGCAGATCTCAAATCTCTGGGAAGCGCTCCATCATCTTCGGGGTGGAGGATCTAGATTGGATCTCTCACGAAGGCCCTAGATCTAGAGTTTTCAACAGGAGATCTGTGGTTCCCAGCTGGCTTTTACTCACAAAAAGCGGAGGTTTGGACAAGTGGAGGGGGCTTTTCGGGGTGGTGTTTCTTTCGGGAGTTGTGGATCTTTATTTGGCGCGGTGGAATTTTTTGGTCTCGGCGGATCTGGGAGAGAAGACATCCGATCAGATCTGCGATTCAGATCTGGACACATGGATTTAATAGAGGTAAAATCGGTTAGACGAGGATATTTCTATGAATTATTGGTTTAGAGTGGTCATAGGGATGGATGTAGCAGCTACTTATAGCGACTTTGGAATAATGGCAGATTGGTATTATAAGTCTGGGTATTAGAGGAACAACAATATCAAGAGGGATAACATTAATTTCCCTCAAGACTTTGGAGTGATGATTCTGATTTTGGATGGTAACTATGAAGACTCAACTACAATGGTGGTTGACTAATCTTCCACAAGAAGTCACTTTAATTGTGTTATTAAGAAAAGAAAAATGTTTGCGTTGGATTGGAGTTTTCATAGTTTCTTTGTATGGCTTTACATACTCAATTTGAGTAATTGTGTGTGCTTAAAGGAGTTCGTGTGAAAATAGCTGTGAAGGGAAGTGTCTCCCATACATTAAGGATGTGTGTAGTTATTAATGGTTTATTCAATCTTCTCGGGACCAGCTGTGTATGTATTACGTCGCAGTTGTTGAACTTTGATGGTCATTCTGTGTTTAAGCTCTTTAATGAGTTTAGTTTTTGGAAGTTAAATCTTTTTGTCTTGGATGTTTCACTACGATCTTCAATGATTTTAACTATTAAATGGATAATCATTGTCGAGGTTGTGATCTGGCATGGAGCCTGTGGTTATCAAAAACCAGAATGAGAATTCGGATATAAGAGGATCAAGATGAGTCGTGGAAGTGATGATGATGATCAATATATTTACCTTACAAGTAAATTTTTGGAGGTACGTTATTCTATTATCAATAAAGTTTGTTGTGATATAGAGGATAAGTGCCCGAAATCTTTATCAGAGATTAGTAGGATAATAATTTTAAATGGTCGAATCTTATGGGGATTTCAAATCTTAAATCTTTTCAAATTTTTAATGATAAGGATAAGACCTATTTTCCAGGGAATCAAAGAGCTTATCATGTGCTTAGATTCTATAAATGCTGCTGTCGAGATAGGGCAATTCAATTCTGGGTTTTCATTATTTTTAAGTCTCTTTATGGTCTGTCGATATTGCCAATTACGTAGTGGTTGTTGGGTAGTGATGTCGAAGGTAAATCTTAAGACAAAGATGGCTGGGAATGTGTCTCCAATTAAGGGAATGAGGATTAAGATTCCAAAAATAGATAATACATATTTGTTAGCTAGGTCATCTAAAGTTCTGATGGGACGGTGCCTAAACCCTCATTTTGGGATTTGGTAGGTAGAGTCAAAGGTCTAAATTTGGAAAACGTTTTGGTTTCAGTTTGAGTTTAGTGAGGAAGGAGATTTAGAACAAGTTCTAGCAAATGGTGCCATCAATTTCGATGGATGGATGGTAGCCTATGCCCCGTGGAAAGCAATGGCTGGGGCGGATTACCCTAGCACTATACGGCTGTGGGCGCGTTTTACTCTTCCATTCGAGTATCGAGTGGAAGAAGTGTATAGGATAGTGGCTGAATCTATAGGGATAGTTTTGGCTATTGATGTTAACAAAGGGATGATACTAGTGGATGTGTCATGTTCTAAACCAATTACTTTCTCTTCTGTTTTAGAATTTGAAGAAGGGAAAGAATCCAGAATATTGATAGAATATAAAAGGCTACTAGGGTTTTGTGGACTTTGTCATAGGATGACACATGACACGAATAATTGTTATAAGGCAAAATAAGTTGATGCTGGTTCGGGTAATGTAGAATTTGGTAAAACATTTCCAGAACGTAGATTAAGGAGCTTTAAAGCTGCGGTTTTATTAGGATCATCAAGGGCTAATGTTGTTCCAAATGCGGGTCATTTTGAAGAAAAAAAGGTGCGGAATGCACCTTCCCTTAAATCTAAGAAATTGTCAGAAAAACCGGTAGGCTTCATGTTGCTTAATAATGTTTTCAGGTTTCTGGCCGAATTTTCTTAAAAGCATTGGATATATTGGTGTCTTGATCTTAATTATGTTGCCTTCGGGTGTTGGTTGTTTT
The DNA here is from genome assembly GCA_023374145.1 of Lepidium sativum. Taxonomy (NCBI): domain Eukaryota; kingdom Viridiplantae; phylum Streptophyta; class Magnoliopsida; order Brassicales; family Brassicaceae; genus Lepidium; species Lepidium sativum. Next base: position 59,232 of record JAKUCM010005766.1, read on the forward strand.
GGTGGCAGGTTCGCCGTCCATTGTTTCAGGACCCGAATAAGCCAATGGATGCACCAGAACCTGCAGCTCTGCAGGTCGAATCCCCGCGGTTGGGAGCTGTGGTGGAAGTAGTGGAACCAGCAGAGAAAATCGATTGTGTGGCAGCAGCTGGTGAGGTCTCAGAGCTGTCACCGACTATGGAGGAAGACGATTTATATGCAATTTTGGAGGCTGATATAGACGCAAAAATTTCAGACTATGAGCAAGAAGATCTCCTTGATGATCTTGCATTCCGAGCTGCAGTGGCTGACACACAGACTCTATCTGCAGCAGATTGTGACAAGATTAATGCTAAGTTCGCTCAGAGTTTGGAGAAATGTCGATCGGCTAGACAAGAGAAATCCTTAGCAGGTCCAAGTAAGGTTACTTCGAGAACCAATACACCCATTCGAGGAGTGAGTTTCAAGAAGGTTTTGGCAATGAGAGGGATGTCTCCTAGGAAGACTCCAAAGCAAAAGGTGGTAAAAGAGGGTACATTTAAAGAGAAGGACAAGAGTCCAATGAGATTTTAAATTTTATAATTAATGTGTTATGTTGGAACTGCCAAGGAATTCGCACTAAGATCCCAATTGGTTATTTGAGGGATATTTGGAAACGTTTTAAGCCTGATTTTTTTTTTCTTTCAGAAACTAAGAATAATTATTTATTTTTGGAAAAATACAATGTCATTTTGGTTATAGTTTGTTAACCACGGTTGAACCAATTGGTTCAAGTGGCAGTTTAGCATTATTCTACAATGATTATTTGAATGTGATTATCAATTATAAAGATAAAAATATGATTGATATTACGACATAATTAAAAGGGAAAAAATCCTGCATTACTTTTATCTGCGGAGAACCAATTCAGCATAAAAGGGATTATGTCTGGGAGCGGTTAACTAGGATGAGTACTCGAAGGGTAGAACTGTGGTTGGTAATGGGCGATTTTAATGAACTTAGTGGTAACCATGAAAAGTCAGGCGGTACTCTCCGCTCAATTTCGCTATACGTTTGCAACAGGAATTGGAGCATCTCAAAAATAGTGGGGTTGTGAATTTAGATCAAATATCACGAGTCACTCTGGAACTTAGAGAAGCCTATGTTGATGAAGAGATATATTGGAAACAAAAGAGTATAAATCGATGGCTGAAGGAAGGTGATGAGAATACAAAATTTTTCCATGCCCAAACAAAACAGAGGCGTGCTCGAAATAGAATAATAGGTCTTTATACCGGGGATGATGTTTGGGTAACCAAAGATGATGATATTCTGCGAGAGGCAATAAACTATTTCTCGTTGCTTTTTTCAAGTAATGGGGACTCAAATATTGTTTTGGATGAGGTAGAAACCAAAATTAATGAGGTCAATAATCAATTGTTGATGCGACAAGTTACACATGAGGAAGTCTATTATGCTTTATTTTTGATGAATTCTGGTAAAGTTCCGGGACCAGATGGCATGATAGTGCTATTTTTCCAGGATGTGTGGGAGACTGTAAAGGATGATTTGGTTGTCTTAGTTAATATTTTTTTAGCAAATGGCACCTTTGAGCTGAGTTTAAATAAAACAAACATCTGTATGATACCCAAAGTTTCCCGGCCAACACGGATGTTGGAGTTTAGACCAATTAGTTTATGTAATGTGGTCTATAAGATCATATATAAGGTACTGTGTGTTCGGCTACGTTGGGTTATGCCTAAGTTAGTGTCGGATACACAATCCGCTTTTGTCCCAGGGCGGAATATATCAGATAATATATTAATCGCCCAAGAGATGTTTCATGCTCTTCGGACAAATTAGTCGATTAAGAGTAATTACATGGTCGCTAAGACGGATATGAGTAAAGCGTACGACCGTATCAAATGGAATTTTGTTGAGGTATTGTTACATAAGTTGGGATTCTGTGAAGCGTGGATAAGATGCATTATGTTCTCCATTACCAGTGTGGAATATTTTTTGTTATTAAATGGAGTTCTTGGGGGTTGTGTTACTCCCAATTGTGGCTTGAGAAAGGGAGACCCTATTTCGCCTTACATTTTTATTCTGGGCACGGAAGTGTTGATTTCCAAATTACGGTATGCAGAACAACCCGGATTGCTGAGGGGTATTTCTATTGCTCGGTCTAGTCCAGCTATAACACATATGTTATTCACAGATGATAGTCTTTTCTTTTGTAAAGCTTCATGTGGAGAATCGCAAGAAATTTTACGGATACTTAAAGAGTACAAAAAATTTTTGGGACAACAGATTAATTTTCTAAAGTCTTCTATTCAGTTTGGTAAGGGGTTACCTACTGCAACTCGAATGGAGTTACACCGGGTGCTTGGGATCCAAAATGAGGGAGGTGCTGAATCATATTTGGGACTACCGGAGAATATTGGAGGTGCAAAATCCAAGGTTTTCGCTTTTTTTAGGGATAAACTGAGAGATAGGATTAATAGTTGGTAAGGAAATTCTGATAAAATCAGTCTTGACAGCATTATCCACCTACGTAATATCTTGTTTTAGACTTCCAAAAGTGGTTGTTAAATACCTAAATACTGCTATTGCAGATTTTTGGTGGTATAGTTCAGTCACGTCGAGAGGGATTCATTGGCAGAAATGGAAGACAGTATGTAAACCAAAGTCCGAAGGGGGTTTGGGTTTTCGGATTCCGGAGGATTTTAATACTGCTTTGTTAGCAAAACAGTTTTGGCGTCTCCTGGATTACCCAGAGTCACTGTTGACACGAGTTCTGAGAGGTCGATATTTTAACAACACCGGGCAAACTCTTCATATGGTTGGAGGAGCATGCTTTCTGCTCGATCTTTGGTTACCAAAGGTGCAATTAGGAAAATAGGGAATGGGGAAACAATAAGATTTTTGGAAGATCCCTGGATTCCGGACAGTATACCACGTCCGGCAATACCAAAGTTCTTCTCAATATTTCCTGACCTCACTGTTGCTCAGTTTATTGACTACCGGTCAGGTTCTTGGAAGGAGATTTTAGTCTGTCAATATATTGACCATGTCAATGTTTAATTTATTTTAGGCATCCTAATTCACAACTAAGACGACCGGATTATTGGGGTTGGCATTTTACCAAGTCTGGTAGATACTCGGTTAAGTCATGGTACCATGCCGAGGTGACCATGTCCCAATTATGGGTGGGATATACAGGGGAAAATTTCCAGGCTTTATATGTCAAGTTGTGGTCAATTAGAGCCCTAAATAAGATTAAACATTTTCTATGGCAAATTCTATCAGGAAATGTAGCTGTAAATCAAAATCTTAAGCATAGGGGAATTAATTGTGCTCTGAACTGTTTAAGGTGTGAAAAAGAGGTTGAGACAATTAATCATGTCCTCTTCCAATGCCCTTTAGCACTACAGATGTGGGCCCTGTCGAATATTCCATCTGCGATTCATATATTTCCAGGAGAATCTATTTGGTATAATTTGGACTACTTGTTTTGGGGCTTACCAGAAGGTGATGGCCTCCAGTTTTTTCCGTGGTTGATATGGAACATTTGGAAAGCAAAGACTGAGTTATGTTTCTTGAATAAAGCCATTGATCCTTGTAAGATTATCTCGGGGTCTATGGACGCATATCGGGAGTGGTCGGAAATTAGACGACGTTCATCGTTTCCACGGTCCATACAAAGGGGCTACACCGGGACATAAAAATCCTCTTGGATTTTCCCTACTACAACCAATTTAGGCTCACAGGATTCAGATGCTTCGTGGACGCCTCCTGGAAGATGTCGGCCCAGAAAACGGGTTTAGGCTGGTTCAGCTTTCCAGATTCGGTAGAGGGTGCTTGCTCGGGAGCTCAGGGCGTCAGTCGAAGTTTGTCGGTGTTGCATGCAGAGGTTGAAGCTGTTTTATGGGCCATGGAATCCTTGATAGCTATCCAGGCGTTTGAAGTGGAGATGTCTACGGACTGTGAGACTGTGTTGAAGATTTTCTCTAAGCCGGAGGATTGGCCTGCCTTTCTCCCCCCTACCAGGAGGACTTCGCACGTCTACAAGTTTTGTTCTCATCTTTTTTCCTCACAGTAATTTCACTTAACTTTAACTATAAGGCTGATTCTCTCGCCAGGTTTGTAAGAGAGACAGGTTATAGTTGATTGTCAGAACTCTGTAAGGTTTCAGTTATTTTAATAAGATTGTCGTTCCCAAAAAAAAAAAATTAACAATTTTTTTGGCCAACCAAAAGAAAAATAACAATCTTTTTCGTTAACACATCTTAATGTGGAATATTGCATTTTCAAGATTACAACACATACATAACATAATAGCAGTGAATTGTTTTCTAAACTTATTCTAAGAATGAGACGTTATTAAGGAATATTATTTCATATCAGAAGTTGGAACATATCATCTCTATTACTATTATGTAAAAGATGAATTTTTCATTTATTATTAATTTGTTTTGAGTTGGAAATTTATAATCTAATATAGTATTAGTGTTCATGATCCACGAAATATAACCTAATCCGTTCCAAAATTAGTCTAGTTATTAACAATACAGGCTCACAATTGATATCGGCTATCCTCGAATATATCGAGTTCAATGACCAAAGAGGTATCATTTTTGAGAGAGCGTATCCAGAAATATTATCTCACATCGAAAATTAGAAGAGATCATCTTTATTATATAAAAGATATAGTCATTTTCGCTCATTATTAAATAATTTTGAGTTGAAAATCTATAATTAAATGAATATATCATATATAGATATATTATATAGTTTTTTTTGTGTGACTTTATGTTTTATTAGGGAAGAAAATCAACTAAATGGTAATAAATCTACAAATGATAAATTTTAAGAAAACTCTCTAATATGGATGACAATAAAATCAAAGAAAAACTTGAAAACAAAGCTCCTGAAGAGGATCTCACTTATCGTATACTTTATAACTAAAAGAAAAAAGAAAAAATATCATTAACATATAGTATTTTTTTTTTTGGTGGGTAATATGAGTTAGATCATTTTTAGATAAAGAAATTCCTTCTAAAATTTGCTCCACCGATTTTTTTTCCCTTTTCACGGCAATTTAATATTTATCTCTTTTTTCTTTATTGGAAAGATATCTTTTTTTTTCGTCAACGATATCTAAAACTGAGTACAGCAAAAAGGTCTAAATTACAAACCAGCCACTCGATCACGCTTGGTTAGAGCATCTACTTTATAATTTAAGACTCTGGGAATACCCGATAAAGAACAAGAAGAAAGCTGAGAACACAGCCTCCGCTACTCCTCCTGGTATGGTATGAACGCCGGCTACTCCTCTGAATGTTGGATGATGGACAGGACCCCCTCACAGTCTGTCGAGACCTCTACTTCCGCATGGAGAGCTGATATACATTGATGTACTCGCACATGTCCCGAACATATTCCTTCCACCGAATCTGGAAAGGAAATCCAACTGAATCCCATGTAGACAACAGCATCCTTCCAGGACGCATCCACGTCGCATTTGTAGCTCGTGAAAATTAGATTAGTTGTGGTAGGGAATATCATTGCTGATTTGAGCGAATTTTGTTTGGTTAAACTTAGTTCTCGCGAAACTATGTTACTGTTACGGGCCTCAGACCATTCATTATAATCTGATATTTCCCTATCCAATATAACTCTAGGATCGAGGTCTTCTTGTGTAAAACAGAAAACATTACATTCTTTCAAATGTGCCAGATAATCCACGGAAAACTCCCAGAATCGAACTACAGTGGGATTCTCCAAAACATATAATCCAAGTTAGCCCATACTGATTCCCCCGAAAATATCCCCGGTGTAGAGGGTATGTTTGAAATTTCCCACACTTGAACGCTGGTGGACATTCAAAAAGCACATGATTAATTGATTCGCAATCCACCCTACATCGCTGACATCTGGGATCCTGACCAAGACTACGTTTCGTCAAATTTTGATAAACTGTTGTACAACCTGACAAAGTTTGCCAAATGAAGTGTCTTATTTTTGGAGGACACTTTAACTCCCAGCACCACTTATATAGCATATCCAAAGATGGACCCAAACATGGTTGATCAACCCTCAGTTCATCACTAGCGAGCTGATAACCTGATTTTACGGTATAGCGACATGTCGTCGTATAATGCCAACCCCAATAATCTTATCTCTGCTGTATTGGAATTCGAACCACCAATATCAATCTCACATCACGTGGATCAAAATATTGACGAATTAGAATTTCATTCCATTTACCAATTTGTCGATCTATAAATTGATCAACCGTTACATCCGGGAATATATGTACATCTGACCTTATAATTGGTCGTGGTCTAATATCCAGAATCCAAGGATCCGTCTATATCTTGATCTGCCTACCATCACCTATTTTCCTAATAAGACCTTGTGACAACAAATGTCTGACCGACATAATACTTCCTCACCCGTACGACGCTGTGGCATGGAGTGGTGACTCCATAACACACATGTCATTATAATATTTCTCTTTTAAAACTTTAGCTAATAAAGACTCAGGAAATTCTAATAGCCTCCAAATATGTTTTGCCAGAAGGACACAGTTGAAATCTTCTAAGATACAGAACACCAACTCACCTTTATTTTTCGGGATACATAATATCATCCATTTCTTCCAATGGATACCTCTCATTGTACTAGAATTTGCCCACCAGAACTTTGCTATGACCGTCTGCACTATTCGTAGAACAATTTTCGGAAGTCTATAACAGCTCATGACATAAGTGGCGTAAGAATTTTGGAAAGATATCTAAAAATTATGAATTAGAACTAAATGATTTTTGATATAATAGCTCTTTTAATAAATATCTTACGAGTCCAAATCCACTTAAGAGAAATTTATTCTCCAAACGAGTTATATTAAATAGTTTGGGTATCTCCTAAAAAGTAATCTGCAATCTCTTGATTATAAAAAATTTATAAATTATAAGAAAATAATAATTTGAAAGCATAATATCGTTTGAGCGTCACACTAAAAGGATGTATGGGCTTCAACCCCAGCCCTAAAATCTCTTTGTCATAAATGCAAAATAAAAGTAATGATTTTTTGTTTTTGTCAACAAAATAATGAATTATAAGAGGAAGATAAAAAAATTGAATATATACACATATATAGATATTGATTTAACATTGACTTTTTTGAGTCGGTTAACAAAAAAAAAACATTGACCTTATTACCATAATTAAGTCAAAACAAATCTAGGGACAAGATAAGTTACAAATAAAAAACTGGTACATGTTTTATCTGCTTTTTTTTTATTGATATTGGTTTTGCAGTCTGCTCTTGTCTTCATTGCCCAAACCCTAGATTTTATTGAGCTTCTGTTGATTCTTACGAAAAGAGAAAAAATGAGTCGTCGTTCCATAATTCTCGCAACAGCAAGCTATGACAATACAATTCGACTATGGGAGCCTCAAACCGGTCAATGTTACAAAACCATTCCCTATCCTGATCCGGTGTGTTGTCTGTGATATTTCTCGATACTTCTCTTTGTCTGTGAATAGACATTAATGTCTTTTTATTGTTTTTTAACGAATTTTATCTTAAATTTTGAATGCAGCATGTGAATAGTATTGAGATAACTCCAGATCAGTGTAAAGTAGCAGCTGCTTGCAACCCTAATATTCAACTCTTTGATCTCCATTCAGCCTTTCATAAACCTGTAAATCAATTTCCTTTTCTTTTTGTTTTGTTTTTCTTCTATAAATTTTTGGCTGCTTTTCGTCCAAAATTTCTAACTGTTTGTGAGGTTTACCAATCCTGACAAACCTCACTTTCTATCGAGAATCTCATCAGATTCTTACAATTTTCTTAAATAGATTATCTTTGCATAAACTTCATTGTCTGAGTAGTTTTACGGAATACCGACAGTGAAGTTTACTAGTGAAAATTCTTAACAGACTTCAGTTCCGTTAGGAATCTTTTTATATTTTCACAACTTACTTGTTGAGAATTTTTTGGATAAATGCTTTTGATGGATTGTTTGTGTGTATTAGGAGAGGACTTTTAGGGCACAATCATGGAAGAGCAACAATGTTATGGCAGTAGGATTCAATAATGATGGAAACATGATGTATTCAGCCTCAGAAGATGGCAAAATTAAGATCTGGGACTTGAGGTTGTATATATATACACACATTCATGTTTTGTTTGTTTCTTTTTAGTTAGCTCAGTGTGATTTTGATTGCAACAGAATTTTTGTCATAAACTAAAATGCAGGATTCCTGAATATCAAATAGAGTATGGAAATGTTTCTGATTCCAAAAACAAGTTTAAAATTGGTTCGAGTTCCCAAAAGAATGATCAAAAGGAATCAATTTGCCAAAAGGAGTATAAAAGTGGTTCTGCAGTTAACACAGTTGTTTTACACCCAAATCAGGTACATAAATCAACTATCTAAGCCATATATATATCTTCATCGTTTTGTTTAACGAGTATTTCTAAATTGCTGCTATATATTTTCGATGACGATACATATTTTACAGATTTTGTATGGTCTTCGATGATTATCTAGACCTTATTTTGTGGCTATTTAGATATTTCTTTTGGTTCTTTCTTCAGACAGAATTGATATATCTTCATCGTTTTTTGCCTAACAATAGATATTTTACGGTTTTTTATCTCTCTTCAGCCTGCTCTCATGGCTTGATCGATCAGTTTCCTGTCAAATAGGAAGATGTTTTTGATAGTTATTTAAGCATTTTTCGTGGTTATATAAATATTTTGTGTTTTTTTAATTGTTATCCTACGGTTTTTCCGTGACTTTTCAACGTACCTAAAAAACATCTCATAGCTTGGTTTTCCATGATCGTTGAATCCATCGGACATAACTATGTTTTCTTGTAGAACCTAACTCTATTGTTTTTTGGTGTTTGGTTGAGACTGAATTGATATCTGGAGACCAAGACGGAGGTATACGCTTATGGGATATGAGAGCAAATTCGTGTAGATGTGAACTGGTACTTATAAATATTCTTCTTTATCCAAGTTACATTTTTGTGAGTATTTATTCGTTGATCTATAATTAACTCTATATGTAGGTTCCAGAAATTGGTACACCTATAAGTTCTTTATCAGTTATGTCAGATGGGACAATGATGGTTGCTGCTAACAAAAATGGAACATGTTTTGTGTGGAACTATTTACGTGGAACACAAGTACGTACTCTTCTAATTCATATCCAAACCTCTATGTTCTGATCGTCCATATATATATTCGTTGAAACACCCATTGGATCTATAAAAACCCGGTCGAAAAAGTCCAAAAGATGAAATAATGTCGTATATCTATCAGATTATGATAAAATATGAGGTTCCAACTCAAAATTAATCGGCAAAATGAGTAAAGTAACTCATATATTATACTTAGATTATAATGTCTCAATTTTCAATGTAGGATAGTTTAACTATATTTTCTTGTAGATATGTCGTTTTAAAATTTGCTCTCTTTTTAATAATTTTTCAGACTGGATTTGAGCCACTTCAAAAGATACAAGCTCATAATGGATACATCCTTAAATGTCTCCTATCTCCTCAAAACAAGTAATTAATTGATTAATCTATTTCTTAATTGTATATTCGTTCTCTTTGAAACATCCTTTTAATTGGAAGCTTTGATTAATGGTTCTTAATTGACAGATATCTAGCCACTGCATCATCTGATAAAACTGTGAAAATATGGAATGTTGATGGTTTCAAACTAGAGAAAGTTTTAAGAGGTATGGTCTACATTATCCCTTCATATATTTATATTACGAGTGATTTAATAAAATATGGATATTACAAATCTAAACTCGATAGTTATAGACCATTTGATAATTTGATAGTTATGATTTATTTGATTTGATAGTTACTTTTGTAAAAATTTTACATTTGATATTTGTATTATAAATATTATTTTATATTTTAAAAGTTCATAGTTTTTTAATTTTTTTATCAGGTTATAATCTAATATATATATAAATATATACTTTCATCAATATATAATAATTTGACAGGACATCAAAGAAGGGTTTGGGGATGTAACTTCTCAGTGGATGAAGAATTTCTTTTAACAGGTACTGTTTAGTCTCTAATCATTTGAATACTTGTAGATCAATTAATAAACTAAAATTCTTAGTGGTCGAATAAAGTTCAACTTCATATTAAATTATGCAAGTTTATGAATTTTAATATAAATAAACAATACTTTGATAGATCGGTTTGGATAAAAAAAAATCAGATGTATTGATAAACCATTTTACCTTATATAGTATGCTATTATTATATGTTTCATAATTAGTATCTATGTGTGTGTATATACTAAAGAATAAATGTTTGTAGATATAAGCATATATACAAAAAATCAACTTATTTCCCAACGAACATTTATCCGAAATTGACATTTCCGACAGAAATTTGTCTTAATAGGACATTTCTGACGGATAATATAACTGTTTTAGGTCATTAGGAATATGAATCTGTTGGAAAGAACCTAATCTGGTTTTGATTTTGTAATATTCATTGAACAGCCTCATCGGACATGACGGCTAAATTGTGGTCGATGCAACATGGAAATGAAGTAATGGTGTACAGAGGTCATCATAAAGCCATTGTGTCCTGTGCACTCAGTGATTAAGTCATTTATCAGAATCGGATGATATTTGGACAATTTATGATTGTGATTTTTGTGTGTTAGAACACAATCGTACTTTTCAATCGCAGTCTTTAATCTCTTCTTTATGATCAAACATTTATGTCTCTTTCTCTCACAGTTAAACAAAAAAGGCTATAGTCGCTGTACAAGTGTGTAGTTGAGTGTTTGAGCTAAATTTGGGAAGTCCGAAAGTTCTCGAGTTCGAGTCTCTCTACTCATTACCTATTGATTTTGAATTGGAATCTTATAATCTAACATTTTGTGCATGTCTTCCAATTATGTGTAAGAAAAAGAGAAATTTCTTAGATTCTCTATCTCAAAACCCTTAGTCATAATAGAGAAATTCAATGGCACTAAAGATAAATTTTAATTATTGTGCTAATTAATTAACCTAATTACTCATGCATATATTCTGTTGATATCCCCAATGCTTTTGTATTGTATCGAGTCATGATGTAAAATTTATAAAAACTCTAGTTTAATTTTTGCACTAAGTTTAGGGGCCGATTGGTAAAGATTGTAGATTTTTTTTTTTGGATGTAAAATTTACACTGTAGACTTTTTCTTTTACCGTGAGTGTATATTTTAGTATTTTATAAATTTTTGCGATAAATTAATAACTTTTCAAAACTAAAATATAAGGGTTTTAGATTTTTGGTAAAAAAAGTGTTATAGATTTAGAAAATATGTATAAAAATGGATCGGTAAAAATTAAAAAATTAGAAAATATATAGCTCTAGAAAAAATTTTAGAGTAAAATTTAAGTAAAAGAATTTAGTGTTTGGAGAATACGAAGATGTTGTAGAATTAACCAGTAAAATCCTTAGAATATTGTTTCTAAGTTAATCAACTTCACATTTGTTTGTATGTATGATATAAAGTTTCTAATCAATTAGAGTACCATTAACGCTAAAATTTGTTTAACACATTTGTTTTTTTTTTTTTTTTGTCAAAACAAAGCAGCCAATTCGGGTTCGCCACGTGGCGAACCCGAATTGGCTGCTTTGTTTTGACAAAAAAAAAAAAAAAAAAATATTAAAAAATAGTTAGAGACCCCTAATGGGTCTCACCATTAAAGATGTTCTTAGTATGACGTTGGAAATCTCAACTTTTCGTATCTAGATATTTCACATGATATGAAAATGTCATATCTATAAAACTAGTTGTATTTGTCCGGATTATCATAGCTATAAAATAACATGTGATTGCTATAGTTTTGCTCTTCCACAAGTCATAAATCCAAAACGCAACGTTTTCAATTATTTGAGTAATAAACGATGCCTTTTTCGGTCGCATTCTGAACAACAGAGACAGCAGCCAGTGGCTATGGATTCACGTGAAACTCGTGGACGGTATCTCTTTATTAACCACTAGCCGACACTAGATGGCCTCATAGCTCGCCACGTGGTGTGTTTAGAGAGCGAGTGGGAATTTTGTCTTAATTTCCAGGTTGACATTGTCGTGTGTCTATCGGGAATTTGCAAAAGCTCCGATGACTTGTCAAATACAGCTGCCTAGTCTTGTTCTCTCGACTTTACATTAACTTGAATAGTTATTATAAATACATTTAGAGACACTCACTCTTCTTTATTTGCACAATTTATGTATAAATAAAATGTATGTTAAGTCAACACTAAATATCTTTCTTTTTCCCATTTTTCTCTACAGAAAAAATAATACAAGAGGGTCAAAATATATAAAATAAAATAAGAATAGTTAAATGTCTATTTTAATTTTTCTCAGAATTCGCTTTAAAGAAACTGTATAATACGTATGATAAAATTTAAGACTAAAAATATTTAATTTATAGATTTAATTTTGTCGATTTAATTATTAATAAACTCAATTAATATAAAAATATTTGTGTTTGTAAATTTTTTCTGATAATTAACCTATAAAAAAGTTCATATATTTTTCTGTCGTTTATAGATTCTTTAAACTACCAAAATTCTCTCTATCATAACAAATATAATCAACTTAACGAGGCCAAAGAAAGATAAACATAAAAATATATAGATAATTAAAGATAACTAGATCTAAATATTATAGATTACCAATACTAATACTAGTTTTGATGATTGAGTTTTTTAAATTTTTGTAACACGAGTAATCCAGACAAATCTGACTAATCTTACAAATACTAAAATTTGTTATTTAGACTTATATTATGGTTTATTTAACGAGAACTATAGGTTAAATTCAGAAACAGTTAATTTTTCTTAGATTTGAGTAGTTTTGGACACTCGATTATGGTCGGATTTTTCAGTTCTTTTGTTCTTCAAGTTTTAGAAATATGATAATAAAAATGTGTCGATTAAAATTCAGCTTGATTTCAATTCATTTTTTATTTCAGTTTTTCAAGCAAATAATTATGCTGTTTTTTTTTATCAAATGTATAATTTTTTAAAAAAAGTTGGTTCCATTTTGTTCCGGTTTAAGTTTTAAGAATTAGACTCTCTTTTTTCTATTTGTTGGGTTAAGAAACTTTTTTGTATGTTTCCTTAATAAAAAAATATTTCCATGTAATCAACTTAAAATGGAAATTTAAATTCTTTTATCTTGACTGGCTCTTTTTTGATTAATCATTAACATGAAAAAGTGTCACGTGTAAATAAAAAACAAAACAAAAAATCACAAAAGTGTTTACTTTCATAATATTGTTTGTTTATGATTATGATTATGATTATGATAACGTTACATCAACTATAAGACGTAACCAAATAAACGTTAAGAAAAATTCTAACGATCCAGAGAACGCCTTCGGACCGCGATCTGCTTACGTCATCAACTACGTCATTTAACACCGACACGTGTCAGTTTATGTTCCATACGCCACACGCTTCATTGGCTCGTTCGGTGTTAGCCACCGGTCTGATTTCTCTCTTTCTTCTTCTCTATTCCCAAAAATATTGGGCGCAGAATCTCTCTCTCCGTTCAAGGAAGAAAAAAAGCGAAAAAGTTTTCTCCTTTTCTTTTTTAATTTTGAAAAACCCTAAGAGACGACTCCGCCGACTTTGGTTTTGATCTTATTGAAGAATCTAGGATTGGATTTTGGAGGCTGTGTTTAATCATTCAGGGTTCGCTTTTTTATGTCAATTTCTCCGGTAAGTTTGAAATTTTTGGTTTAGATTTTGTCGAAGCAAAGGTGTTCTTCAAATTAACTGAGAATTGAATTAAAAAAAGAAGCTTTTTCTGTTTTTGTAAATCATTGTTCATTTATGGTAACAAGAATTTGAAATCTTTGATTCAATTTTTGGAAACTTTGATTTTGGAAAGTTACGTTAGCCTTTGTTTCTTCTATCGACAGCTCTTCTGAAACATTTTAAAATTGTGTTGATGAGTTCTTGTTGAATATTCTGAATTATTATTATTAGTTCTGAATAGCGTTTGAATTGGGTTGCTAGTGTGATTGACAATCAATGTCATATGGCTGAAGATAGCCTACGGGTTGGTACTTTTGCGTCTGGTTTGGCTGTTTTACTAAATGGTGAAGATGCCAAGGAGAATTTGTCGAAAGCTCGTATTGTTCCACATTTTGACTATTCTGGTCACCGGCCTTTAGAACGAACTATCGAATATATATTTGGTTTAGCAGAAAAGTCAGTTGGTCCACTGGATGGTCAAGTAGACACTAGTTTGATTAGAGCTGTAATTAAGAATCAATTCTCCAAGCTTCATGGTGAGCTAGCTGCTTCAGTTAGTCAGAGAGAAGGAATTTGTGTAGTTCAGCAAGGTGTTGGACCTCCTGTTGTTGGCCTTGAAGAGTATAGTATATGTGGTGATATTAGGATTGTCAAGCCGCCTCTTGTATTAGAGAGCTTAGCACTCTTCAGCAGTGCCAGGGCCAATGCTTGTATTTGGAAAGGAAAATGGATGTATGAAGTTGCTTTAGAGACCTCGGGAATTCAACAACTTGGATGGGCAACAATTGCTTGTCCCTTCACAGACCAGAAAGGTGTGGGTGATGCTGATGATTCATATGCTTTTGATGGTAGAAGGGTAAGCAAATGGAACAAGGAAGCTGAGCCTTATGGGCAATCATGGGTAGCTGGGGATGTCATTGGTTGCTGTATAGATTTGAACTGTGATGAGATCTCCTTCTACAGGAATGGTATCTCCCTTGGAGCTGCATTTACAGGTATCAGAAAACTTGGACCTGGATTCGGGTATTATCCTGCTATTTCTCTCTCCCAAGGTGAGAGGTGTGAGTTAAATTTTGGTGCTCACCCATTTAAGTACCCTGTAAAAGGTTTCTTACCTCTTCAAGAAGCCCCACCTCAAAGTTCTTTCGCAACAGAGCTACTACATTGCTTCTCAAGACTCCTGGATAGGCCAGATCGCTCGTTGGCTGATACATTAAGTAGACTGAGGAGGCTTTCCTCGGTTGAAGAACTCTTTTTCCCTGTTTCTCATGCCATATGTGATGAGTTCTTTCACGTACTTGAGCAAAACCCTTCGTTGTCTGAGTACTTAGGACGCGGTGCATTTCTGTCATTCCTCTTGGAGATTTTCAGAACTCAAGCACCGCATGATTGTAGAAGTTTAGACAGAGTACTTGGTGTGCTTCTTGAGTTTCCACAGTCTCTTTTGATCTTTGAACATGTAGTAAGCGCTCTTGCTTTTGGCTGCAAAACAGCGACGCTGATTGTAACAGAATGTCCATACTCTGGACCTTATCCCTATCTTGCGCTGGCTTGTTATTTGTTAAAACAGGAAGAATTGATGGTACAGTGGTGGAGATCTTTGCATTTTGAGTTTTTGCTTGAAGGTTTCTTGTCATGCCGGAGTTCTAACAAGCATGACTTACAGCAACTAATGCCTGTTGTTTGGTGGCCTGGATCCTCTGAAGATATATCTTACGAGAGTAGCATGGGATTTACCATCTCTGCTCTTTCTGAAGCTATTAACAAGGTATGATAGAATATTTTTGATTGATTTTCTTTGCTATAAAGAGTTGCAGATATAACCATTTTTCTCTTGAAATTCAGATTGAGGAGAAGCAGAGGAACATCTGTCTTTTGGTCATACAATTCATACCGCCCGTATCACCACCCCAGCTTCCTGGTTCAGTGTTCAGGGGATTCCTACAGAACCTTTTATTGAAAAACAGAGGCACAGATAGGAATCTGGCCCCTTCTGGAGTTACACGTAATTCAGTTCTTGTATCTCTGTTCTCTGTTATACTCCATTTTTTGTCAGAAGGTTTCCAACTGCTGAAGAGTAGTGAAGCCGTCCACCACAATGTTGGTTTTCTTCACAGAGGTGGTCAGCAGAAATTTCCATTGAGTTTATTTCTGAAAAATGATCCACATCGAGCTGATATCACTAGGCTTGGTGGGCTCTTTAGTCATATAGTGAAGTCTTACCCAACAGATGATCAAGAAGAAGAAATTATGCGCTGGGACGAAGGTTGTATGGATGATGAACAGAATAGGAGTAACACACGGAACTGAGCAGAAGCCATGCTGTTGCTTACCCTATTATACTGATCTGTCTAAATCCTTGAAGGATCGAGGAAAAAGTACTGCGAAAAGTTCTCGTGGTCAGTGCAGCTCCATTCCTGAGCGATCCTCTCATGTTACTGGAGATTGTAGTGCTGGAAGTTTCAGTGAAGATATAGAAGACAAACCAAGCCACAAGTGATCAGTCTGACCCTGACTTTGGTTATCGTCCAGTAAGATTTATGAGGACTGCTCTGCAGGAGAGTAGAATATCATCTGCTATACTAAGTGAGGAAGAACTGTTGGATTCTCTATTGCTGTTATACCATATTGCTGTCGCTCCTAATTTTAAACAGGTAAGTTTAAGTTTTTTCCTCTTGTTTAGATTCTGTTTTGCTGTTTGCAACCTAAATAAGCTTGGTAGTCTGATAGGTTACCCTTTTGCTTAGGCATCGTATTATATGTCTCACCAATCGCAATCAATATCACTTCTTGAAGAAACGGATAAACAGATAAGAGAGCGGGTTTCAAGTGACCAATTAAAGCGTTTGAAGGAAACTCGCAACAACTACAAGGAAGAAGTGATGGAGTGTGTTAGACATTCGTCATGGTAAGTTCACTTAACTCTTGGATTGCAGTAACTCTCATAGAAGAGTGTAGTGAATAGGTTTTAATATTGATTCATGTCAGGCAATGTTACAATGTTTATATCCCTATTCTTTTGTTTTTCCTCATTCTGAATCATTTCTTACAGGTTCCGAATCTCATTGTTTTCTTGGTGGAAGCAAAGAGGAATGTATGCATTGTGCATGTGGGTTGTACAGTTACTTCTGATCCTCAGCAAAATGGATTCTGTTTTTGTTTATATACCAGAGTTCTACCTTGAATCTTTGGTAATTTGCCTTATCCCATTTCTGGTTCTTGATAGGATCGTAAATATGTCAATTTCTCTTTGGTGGAGGCTTCCATTTTATGAGATTTTCCAAGAACTCATCCTGTTGCATTATCTTTGTTTCTCAATGAAATTCTTAAGTTTATAATCTCTTTGACATTTTTCAGGTCGACTGTTTCCATGTCCTTCGCAAGAGTGATCCTCCGTTTGTCCCATCAACATTATTTATCAGACAAGGACTTTCATCATTTGTATGATTAAATCTCTTATCACTTCCTGTTTTTGGCTTTTGTTTCTCCTAGCTGAGTTTAGTCAATTAGCTCAAGGTCCGAATTAGATCACAATGGCTTTAACATAGTTGTTACAAATTCTTGGGTTTTCAGATCACTTTTGTAGTTACGCACTTCAACGATTTGAGGATATCGAACACAGATCTTAGAGATCTGCTTCTCCAGTCAATATCCGTCCTGGTCCAGTACAAAGAGTATTTGGAAGCCTTTGAGAATAACGAGGCGGCTACGCTGCACATGCCTGCAGCTCTATTGTCAGCGTTTGACAATAGATCCTGGATCCCTGTCACCAATATATTTCTTCGTCTTTGCAAAGGCTCAGGGTTTAGCTCGTTAAAAAATGGAGAGTCTTCATTTTCATCTACTATTTTTCAGGTTTGTTTGATTGATTTAACTTAGTTCCTATTTGATCACTAGTCTACATATTGGATTTTGATTTTCTTTTTCTGTCTAGGCGCTTCTACGAGACGCTTGTATCAGTGATGGTGAATTACTCTCTACTTTTCTTAATCGGCTATTCAACACGCTGAGCTGGTCAATCACTGAATTTTCTGTCTCAGTGCGAGAGATGCAAGAAAAGTATCAGGTCAGATTATAAGCTTGGATTCTTTTTATCCAGGAAGTTTTTGCAGTAACTGATCTGTTCTCTGTGAATGATTGTGTTGCATAATCTGAAATACCCTTGAGTCTATGTGTGATCGTTGATGGGTTTGGATCCTATTTGTCTATATGCAGGTATTGGAGTTTCAGCAAAGGAAATGTTGTGTCATATTTGAGCTTTCAAGCAATCTCGCAAGGGTCTTAGAGTTCTGTACTTATGCAATACCACAAGCATTTCTCTCTGGGACTGACACAAATCTTCGTAGGCTCACTGAGTTGATCCTTTTCATCTTGAATCACATGACATCAGCTGTAGATGACGAGTTCTTTGATCTGTAAGCTCATTATAGTATATCCGAAACAGCTCTAAAAGAGTTTTGAAACATCAGTCACTTTTTATTGATATATTTTCTTCTGGGTTTGAGCTCGGTCAGGTCACTTAGACGGCAAGGACAACCTTCAGAGAAAATTACCCGAGGGATCTTATTAGCTCCTTTGGTAGGTATAATCTTGAATCTGTTGGAGGCTAGTGAAGACTCAAAACCAAAGCAACAACATGATGTAATCGATCTTTTCGCAAGCACGGACTGTCCTGATACAGTCTATTGTGGGTTTCAATATCTCTTGGAATATAATTGGGTACGTAAGCTCCTAAAATCTAGCTTTTGCTCACTGCTTTTGTTACTGACATAGCTTATTCCAGGACGGTTGTGTAAGCGGAGATGATGCTTATGTAAAGAAACTTAAACACCTTGAGAACTTCTTAAGCCATCTCATTAACCGGGCTTCATTGCAAGAACCCAAAAGAAATGAAGAGCTGTTTAAGAAAGACATAACAGATATAGAAGACAACACTTGCTGTATCTGCTATGCAGGAGAAGCTAATGCCATGATTGTTCCTTGTTCGCATCGATCATGTTATGGCTGCGTAACTAGACATCTTCTCAATTGCCAAAGATGTTTCTTCTGCAATGCTACGGTTATTGACGTTATAAGAGATAATGAAGATGAATGATCACAGAAGAAGCACCTGAAGAAGCTTGGGTTTAGTTGCAGTTGCAGGTTGATCTAGTAGACAGACGCAGAAGGAAAGATAGCTAAGTAAGAAGGATTATAGATTTATAGGATATGTTAAATAAGAAACAAAAAGAAAACACAAAGGTCTGATAATTTTGTAGGACCTGCTCTTGTGGTCTTTAGGCCTCTTTTTCTTGTACATATGAGAATGAAATGAAAAAAAAAGTTACTTTTTGGTTCTTGGTTGTTACTTCTTGGTGCAATGTTTTGAAAATCGGTTAAACCTGGTGGACTGAACCGGTAAATGTATGATCTGGTTTATTATCCGGTCCAATTTACAAAGTTGTAGAATCCATATTTATTGAGATGTAAACCAAAAAAATCAATCATCCAGATATATATTACTCTCATTTTATAAGATGTTTTATTATTTCTTTCCATAAGATATTTTGTATGTTTAGATGTAGAATTCTTGCAGTATTTTATATAAGAGCTCACATTATATTAAATTGTAATATTAAATAATCTCTTAGAAAGATTATATATTTTGTAAGTGTACATTTAACAAAAACATTTAATAAAATAGGATAAAAGGAATACATAAAAGTACATTACGTAGAAAATCGAGAATGTTTAACAGAATTCGATTAAATCCAAAAGAAAAATGGGCATCTACATTCGGATATCCATTCACCGTTCAAGTTTATATTTTTTTTTTTGTCAACTTTGGGCCCATTAGCCAAATTATTGCAAATGCAAGCGGGTGGACTCGATCCCAGGATGTGTAAGTGCGCATGCCTCTGGTGGACTTACCACCTGTCACTAAGCTAAATGCCAGTTGCGTTCAAGTTTATATTTAGTCTTTGAAATTTTTGAATTTCCAGTTCAATTTTTACGTAATACTTATTCGAATAATTTTCTCTAGTTTGATATAAATCGATCAGGTTTGGTTCGGTTCTTATAATTTTTAATTTAGTTTGATGTGAGATTCATTGAAACATTCTTATCTAAATTTATTAGAAATGACTATTAAAACCTTTAATGTAAAAATTAACAAAACTCATAATTTAATTTTAACAATTACTTTTTAGTTATTTTATAATATTCAGACTTGTAATAGTAATTTTAGATATATAAACTATTAAAAGTTGAGTCTTATTATAAAATTGCAGTTGACAAAAAAAACTATTAAAAGTTTAGATATAAAAAATAATTCTCAAGTAAAATATTCAGACCTATTTGATATTGGTTCGGTCCAACTTCTAGTTTGGTTTTTCAAATACCGTTAAGTATTTACATACCATTAGATATTTAGTCGATTCTCGTTTGATTTTTCCTGATTTGGATTAAGTTTGGATTCAGATTTAACTAGTTTTACAAACATTCGTTTTCGACCTAATTACAGTTTTTTTGAACTTGAGGATTATCCGGAAAGACACTAACACAATTCAGAATTTTTTTACAAATAAAAAAGAAACGAAAGATAATTCGATAGACACGATAAATTTACGATCTTAAGTCATATGCATTAGAAGGTAAAACATGAATGTTATGTTACAATATAGCTAACCAATTTTATTTATTTCAAATAACTAAAACATGTAATAAAAATTGCAAACCACTCAAACAAACAAAAAACAGTTAGAAAATTAAGAAAATAACTGAAAATTTAACATGAAAATGATAAATAAAAATCAGTTGTTTTGACCAGGTCTTCCTGAGCTATAAGGTGGTCTTGGTCGTCTTCTTAATATTCTGGTAATCATCGCCATAAATCCTGTTTCTTCAACCTGTATAATAACATATTTTTTAAAATCCAACAAAAACATAAATGTGATTTTAAAACCAAGAAAATTACATTAATTACAGTTAGTAGATATCAAGTTCAACTTAGAGATTAATAAACCCTAAATATTACTCATTTCGAGCTGAAAATCAGGGGAAAAAACAATAAATATGGGTTTAAGAGCAAAATATCATAAGATGGTTTCGAAATCCAAGAAAATAAATATACATTAATTACACTAATATGACACTTAACATCATCTAATTCAATTTAGGAGTTAACAAACCCTAAAATTTACTCATTTCTTCATTTGGAGCAAGCTTACAAGATTGTGAAGATATAAAGAAGCTTACAGTTTCATTTTCTTGGTTTTGTTCTTCTATTAATGGTGATGATGAAGAAGAAGATGATGATGCTGTTGATGAAGATTGTGATGATTCAAGACCAAGACACTTCAATATGAATTGAACAACTTTCTGAAAAACTAAACATGGAGAGTTAAAAAGAGAGTAGTGAATTTCTTTGACTTCATCTTGTCTACTTTTTCTCTCTTCTTCTCCATTAATTTCCATTTCTGATTTGTCTTCTTAATGATTTTTCTTCTTCTTCTTTCTTCTTCTGCTCAAAGCATTTAGTGTTGTGTCTCATTTGACCTCACCTGCTTCTCTGTAATTCTTACACACACACCCTACCTTGCATTTAATACTCCTTTCCTTAGAAAAATATAAAGATTTTATATACATAATTTTCTACATTTTTAATTTCATATGTTTAAACCACTACGGTGCCAAATCAATTAACTAGATATAAAGATTTATAAATGAAAATTTAAGTCGGTTCATTTTTTTATATTTCTGAAATAATATAGCATAACTTTGACTTTAAAATTGCTTGCATAAGCGTATCAAGTAGTGGAATGAAACAAACAAAAATAATCAATTTTTTTTTATCTTTTATACCAAAAATCCATATAGCAAAATTGGATAAAAAATTTAGACTATCTAAGAATTTGGTTATTAGTCTGACTAGTTGTGCTCCAATATAATATACCGTTGACAAAAAAAACATTGCATTATTTTTATTAAATTAAAGTTTACATAAGTTGGTTTGGTTGATGGGTATAAGATGTGTTGGCGAACACATTCATCTTTTGTTTCTTTGCTGTTCATAATTTTGTGTTATGGATCTTTATTTATGTCTTTCTCTTCACCTCTTTGGACCAGTATTCCATTTGCAATAGAGAATCTAGTCTTATGAACAAAACAAATAAATAAATGTAAATGTATCATTTATTATTCTCTCTGCCTTATATTTTGTCTTCTTTTGTTTATTACTATAATATTGATTTAGATATCTCACTTAAATATTTGAAACTAGGAAACTAACGTTACAACTAACAACTTCAATTGGTTTTAAATTTATAGCTTTTGTCTCCATGCAATTGACTTTTATTATCCTCATTACCAAATTCATTGATAGTTACTACTTACCTATTAATTTATTTTGGTTCGAAAGATCATACAATGCTATAAAAATTGACAAACTTTACCATGTCATGATGTAGATTAAAGAAATAACCACTGGTGTTAACATGTTGTGTCCATAGTTTTTTTATATTTTTTTCAAATATTTTTATGCATTTATTGTTTGTATCTAACTTTTTCTATATGCCAAGATAGCAATAAAAATAATAAAATGTTAAGGAAATCTTAATAATAAATTTAAACAGTTCTTAAGATGGTGTTGAATTATCAATAAAAAATATGTGATGAGTTGGTGTGTCTCTGATTTATCTAACCATTAGTTGGTGAATTTGAATCCCACTCTATTTCAATTAGAGAACTTAGACTATGCATCAGATCTTGTCGATCCAATGATTATTTTGGCAAACAAAAATGGTGTCAAATTCAAGTGATTGACCAGTTTACTCGTCGAAAGATTCATCAAACTTTTCCAGTTATTTTTATCTTTAATTATCTTTTGTTTAATTATATTTTTTTAAAGTTGGATTAACAAAAAATAATTTATAACTTAAATATTTTCCCAAAATTCCAAATAATATTAAGCGAAGGAACATGATTATTTCGAGTTAAACATTGATAAGAAAAACTACCAAGATAAACATTTAACTATCTCACAAAATGCACTTTCCTCTTTGTTACTTTTATATACTCACGTTTAGGTGAAATATGTCTAATCAAAATGGGTTATGAAATAGTATAAAATATAGATTCTAACTACATACTTGATATGCAATTGTATTGTTTTGATTTGTCAAACAAATCACCAAATTGTTAAACTAACCATTATTAAATATCCTTGATTCAAACAGCATTAGAATTCAAAGTAAGTTCACAAAGTTTATGTTTATTTTTCATTTCAATAAATTGTATTTTAAATTAATAAAGTCCCTATTGGTTTAATGTATGCTATACAACTTTTCCTTTCATAATTCAATTTCAGATAATCGTAGAAAGAGTTGTAGGTTTTATTTTTTTCATGTATGAAGATTGTTCGTGGAAACTTCTCGATATATCGTGTTTGTTCTTGAGAATAAGAAAGTTGCTCTTTCTTTACCAATTCTGCTTCTATTTATATCTCTGGATTTTCTGTTAAAAACCAAAAATGTTACAAAAGTTAAACAGTTAACCAAAAATACAAAGTTCATTTTCGAGTTTTAATAATCAGAAAATAAAAAGTTGTGTTTGGATTCAATTATGGTTAAAAACTAACAAGATCATTCATATATAGAGATTACACCCAATTACACTTGTGCATTGACCTGACCAATACAAACGAATACAACTTTGTGTATATTAATTTGTCTATTTTTAGAAACCCATTTGATATATGTTTTGTAATTAAATCAGTTTTGTTTTCTACTCTTAAAAATAGACTTTTAGAGTTGGCTAATCACTTCGAAATTAAAAGAAAACAACAACTATATATAAACTAAACCCAAAAATTTAGGTTTTTTTCTGTAAAAACCATTCCACTTTTTAACAAAAACGAAATTAGAAATTCTAAAAACTCAAAGGTGTGTGGAAGACGAATAAATCCTAAAAAAGAAAAGAATTAAAAGAGTGTTACATTAATTAAAATCTCTTTTAACATAGAGAGACGATATTCAAAAACGTCGTCGTACTCGCGTCGACGTCTCCGTCGTTCATGGGGGAGCCAAGGCCAAGGGTAAGCGGTGCATCCTCCTCCACTGACTCTATTTCAATCCCTTCGCCGTCTCCTTCACCATCTCCGTCGTCTCAATCTCCGGCACCGCCACGTCAACACGGTACATTAGTTGAACCATCTCATCAAACAAAGAAAAAAAGCCAAAAGGTCTTTAGAGTTTTCCGGTCAGTTTTCCGTTCTTTTCCGATTATTACACCAGCGGCTTGCAAAATCCCGGTCCTCCCGGGCGGTGGCTTACCCGACTCGCATAGAACCAGTTCAAACGGTTCTAAAGTAACCGGAACCCTATTTGGTTACCGTAAAGGTCGTGTAAGTCTTTCAATACAAGAAAGCCCTAGATGTTTACCATCTCTTGTTGTAGAACTTGCAATGCAAACAATGGTGTTACAAAAAGAACTTAGTGGAGGAATGGTTAGAATTGCTTTAGAAACCGAAAAGCGAGCTGATAAAGAAAAGACTAAGATCATGGACGAGCCATTATGGACAATGTTTTGTAATGGTAAGAAATCAGGATATGGTGTTAAACGTGAAGCAACAGAAGAAGATCTTAATGTTATGGAATTGTTAAGACCGGTTTCAATGGGAGCTGGAGTTTTGCCAGGGAACTCGGAGATTGATGGACCTGACTCAGAGATGGCTTATATGAGAGCTTACTTTGAACGAGTCGTTGGGTCTAAGGATTCAGAAACTTTTTATATGTTGAGTCCTGAAGGAAACAATGGACCTGAACTTAGTATCTTCTTTGTAAGAGTATGAGTTAATGTAATATATATATTGGAAAGATTAATGTATTGTTGATTGATCTCAGTTTGTCGACTAATATATATGATGAATCTATTAGAATAAACTATTACAAAACACAGGGACGGTCCTATCTAATATGAGACCTAAATCACACATAAAATTGATGCCCTCCAATTATGAGTTATGGCTACTAATTTTCTGATAGTAATATAACTAAAAGTTGCAGAGGCAATGAATATATTTTTTTCTTTTGAAAAATTGTTTACAAATGTACAAACAAATATACACATAGTAAAGAAAACATTTCTAATATTTCTGAAAAAAAAAAGTTACAGAAGCAAAAACAAAAAAACCTTACATAAAATTGAGAGAAGAAAAAACATGAATCACCGATATTCAGATAGGCATTGAAAACTCTCGTAAATCTTAATCATATTCCAAGAAAATGAATGAATCTCTTTCTTTTCTTTTTATCAATACTAGGTCACAACTACCCAAATTTATGCATAATATAGATAATGAAATTCAATCTCTAAATATATATTTAGATTATATATTTAGTAGACTTATTACATGATATTAGATTAACGACCACTGCTAACGAGTTTCTTTCAGTGTTAAAAGAATTTTTGAAGAAGAGGAAAATAGAGAGTAGTTAGTTTTGTTTATTATTAATTCATTAATATTTATTTATATTTCATATTTATTAGTCCATAATGTTACTTATTTTGATATTTATTAATTAATATAATTATTGTAATCAATAGTTAGAGTTTATTGATTGTTCTCAACTTCTCTGTAATCTATTAACTAATAAAAGGAATTGCAGGGAAACGAAAAAATAGAGAAGAGAATTGCGTTTACAGATTTTAAAATGTGGGCTAATCTAATTATAATGCTTGTATGACTTTCGCTACATTTTAATTTAATGCCAAAAAATTATCATAATAAAGGGGAAATATAACTGATTTGCATCCCCTAAATTACTTATATTATTTTGTTGTTAAAGCTTTTGTTTCATAGATTTTAGCCCAGGACCAACACTGAAAACACAAAATATTTGAAGTGAATGCCTAATAAATTACCATTAAATTGATAAAATTTTGATGAGAACTTTAGCATTAAAACAATGAGTACGTCCAAATTAATACGAGCCACACCAAATACAAGAAAGATCAACACTAGATAGCTGAAATTAGAAAGAAGAGAATATGGAAATTCAATGCGCCTCAATTATATAAAAAATGAGGACGACACAAGACATCCATCGAGCTAATGGCGGATCTATGACCATTTAAATATAGGGCACAACAGTGTCATGTTTAAGTTATATAAGGTTTGAATCCAATTAGAAAAATGTGACAGTTGTTAAAAGAAGTTCTAGAGTTTTAGGTAACTTAGGTCATTATTTCTTTTTATTTTATTTATTTATAAAATGAATGAATATTGTTAAACAATTCCCATAGTATAGAGATTTAAAAAACAAATTTCTTCAACAGTTTAGAAAAACTGAAAATAAAATAAAAAAAATATAAATGCAAATGACTCTTATCCTAGTGACAGACCATAAGTCCACAAAGGCAGTTCATTTGCACAACCAGGGATGAGTCTTCACGCCTACATTATGTAGGAATTTGGTTATTGGCCCGTCCAGTTGTGGTCCAATATAATTTGCCGTTAGCATCAAATCGATTGAATGAAGAAGGTTAAGGTAAGCAACTTCTGGCGAATCACGAAGCATATCAAACAATTCAATTTAACCAAAGAATCACGAATCTTCCCAAACTAATAATCGACCGATCTGACTTGTTGATCGGTCGATCCTTAGAGATATATTCCGCGAATATTTTTAGAGATTTGATGTTTAAAATACTAGTTTATTTATTGTATATTTACAGTAGGATAATAGTATTAAAATTATTTATCAAAACCTCAAATTTTGACGTTCGAATATTAAAACCTCAAGTAGCATTTAGCCTAATGGCATATGGTAAGTCCACAAGAGGCATGCGCACTTGCACATCCTGGGATCAAGTCCCCTCGCTTGCATTTGCAAAAATTTGGCTAATGGACCGGTCATTTGTGGTCCAATGTTGACAAAAAAATATATTAAAACCTCAGATTTAAGATTTTATTATTCAAGATTTCAAAACTATTTAGTTTTTATGATTGAGTCTTTCTATTTATATGTAACACTTCTTACGGTATTAAATTTACTTTAGATAAGTAAGTACATAACTAAAGTTTTTGATATTGAAGAATATTAAATAACTAGATACCTCATGCTATTTATGAAATATGTTGTTATAAAAATTAATATGTAGTTGTGATTGTTTTTATTTATTTATAATATTTATATATATGATATTAATTTTATTTTTATTTATTTTATGGTTTGATGTAAATTTATTATTATAAATATATATATATATATATATATTTGATATATTGTAAATTTAATTTATATTAATGACCGATGTTGTACACCAAATATATTTTTGGATCTTTGTTAAGTTTTGATAAATTACAATTTTTTTGATTAGTGTCAATTAGATTTTTAGATTTCAGTTTATTTCAGTTTTAGACAAGTCTGAAATCAGTTATAGGAATTTAAGTCTCCAACTATTTTAATTGTAAGACATATGAATAAATATAAAATTGAAATATTCTTTTGATAAGGTTTTTTTTTTCATTAAAGACATTGTTAGATGTTTAAGTAAAGTTAAACTGAACAATAACTTCTTGATAAATATTATCTTGAAATATTTAAATAAACAATATGAATCGTCATATTTGTGTGAACTTTTTAACAAAAGAAATATCTATATAATATATAATGACGCCTGTAAATTTTTAGTTAGAAAAATAATTAGTTTGTTCGAAAAATAAAGTAAATAATAATGCCTGTAAATGTTCAGTTAGGAAAATGATTAGTTTGTTAGGAAAATAAAATAAATGATATGAACGAATAGTATTATTTTAAATAATTTTTAAATCCATTGTTATTATATTTAAAATAAAAATTAATAATATAATATATATATTTTTTTTTGTCAACGGCAAATTATATTGGACCACAACTGGCCGACCCAATAGTTAAATTCCTACCTAATGTAGGCAGCATGACTCGATCCCAGGTTATGCAAATGCACTGCCTTAAGTGGACTTACCGCTTGCCACTAGGTTAGATGCCATTTGCAATTAATAATATTATCTAGATAATAATAATAATAACTAACTATATGATTTTATTTAAATAAAAATTATTATTATAATGGATAATTATAAATATAAATATTTCGTGATAATTATTTTTTTAATAATGATATGATCTAATCTAAAACTGACTAATAACATAGTTTTTAAGTTAAGTTAATGTTAGGTTTTTATTATACATATAGATATAAATATAAATATTTTACAATAAAAAGATGCATTAAACAAAAATATATTCAGTACAATTTTAGCTTGCATGTGTTTTGTTTTATAAATGTAACTTTTACTTATATTTAATTATACGCAACTTTATATATTTTTGAAATATTTTACTAATGTTATAGATTGTAATGTAATTGCTAAGAATTCTAAAGTTTTATTGAAGATACCAGAACCTCAACTATTAGGTTAAAAGCAATCAACTTGATCCAAATCTGTGAAGAAGTGTTGATCCAAATTCTGATGAGATTACCGTTGAAATCTCTGATGAAATTTAAGTGCGTCTCAAAGCTTTTCCTTTCACTTATCACCCCTCAATATCTATATGGATTGCGAAATAAATGACGATTTCGCTTTGAACATGTCATCGGATCACGATCACTAGGACGCATCGGCGTCTTTGTGAGCACCGTTCGTGGCTTGGCGTGTTTCATAAATAGGACTAGATTGCGAATTTATAACCTCACAACAAGGCAAGTTGTGGAATTGCCCCATTATGAAGGAGACTATTTTGGACATAATCCTGTTAATGATGAATACAAAGTCTTATGTACGGTTTGGAAACCGAGAATGGGAGAAGACAGTGTAGTGAGATCCGAGCATCAGGTGTTGATACTTGGAGCTGGGGCTTCATGGAGGTCGTCACGCTATGCATCACGCAAGCTTGAATGGGAGAAGCAAGGGTCTTGCGTTCGGCAGCTACAGCTGCAGATTTTCCATTATTTATTCAATTTTTGATTGTCATTCAAATGTTTAATAGACACATACCATTAAAATGAGCGATATTAATAAAATAGGAATATTCTAATATACTTTTATAAAGACACCGATCGAAAACAAACCTGATACATTCCTAAAACTTAGACCATCACCATTGGTGAGGTTCTTAATTTAAAGTTATAATGTTATAAAATATTATTATTTTTATAAGAATTTATTTTTTATTTAAATTTTATTTATTTTAACTAAATGGTTCAATCAAGATCAAACACATGTCAAGAAACTCAATTAAGAACCCCTCTAACATCTTTCTTTTAAAAACATTTCTCAATTCTCTTTCCTATTTTTTTAATTTTTTTTTTTAATATTAAAAAACCTAATTAAGAGACTCCATTGGAGGTGCTCTTACAATACAAATTAGATGTCGTGATTTGAAAGTCTCTGCAAAGTAACTGAAAAATTGATGTCCAAACTTTTTAAAGAATCTGACCTCCGTTTGCACAACTTCTTTTAATATGAATCTCTTATCCAGCGATTTGGTGAAGTAGGCTTGGCTTTTTCCGTTCTTAGCCTTCCATTGCTTACAAGGAATAAATAAAGGTTTTTTTCCTCTCCCAAAAAATCTTTCCACAGATTATCAAACTTCGCTACCAAATAACATGCCACATAATATTCATGCTTTCGTTCGACATCACTGAAAAACGTCATGAAATTTTCTAACTCTTCAACGGGTTTGCTAGCAGCCATCCAATCCTTGTAATCTTTGGAATAAAGAGCATACGATATCACACTGCCAAGATCATCTTCATAGACAGGAATCACTATATCAAGACCAACAGTCATGGTAGATTTTGAAGGTTTATAAGACACTGACAAGGGGAAGATTTACAGGAAGTATATCTATGGAATAAATTCTGAAACCCACAACTATGCTCCCTAACCTGAAACATTTAGCGACTATTATTTATTGTGCAACTATTCACATTCAGAGATAAGAGTCAAAAAAATTACTTAAAATAGTGCAGGTGGTCTCTCTAAATTTAGTGACCACATGATGCTACGGGTTGTATTGTTTGAGAAATAAAGTTGGAGAAACTCCCGAAAGCATAGTCTTAAGATCATCTCCATACATAAGAAACTCAAAATGACTTTCTTAACATTATTTTATTATTAATTTAATAAAAAAATTAAATTTAATATTTTTAATTAAATTTGAAGTAATTTATTAAGAACTCTATTTGAGAGTTTCTTAAACTTAATGTACTCTCTTTCTTACTTTTTTATTTTTTAATATTATGAAATTTTAAGAACTCCTTCTAAGAACCTCTCTTTGGAGGTGGTGTAACATATTTTGATAGCCAACAACACTTTGTTAGCCACAGCAGCTTCTGTCACAACTTTGGCATCTATGCTACAATCATATTTTTCTCTACTTTCTTTTCTAACTTTTTGTTTTCATGTACGTAGGTGTCTATGCATCAGATTGTTACAAATCCCACATGTCTATCCAGAAATTGAAAAGAAATTTCTTCTCAAATATACTCTGAGAGTCTTGTGCTCCTGTAACTTGAGCTCCTATCATAATCTGCAAATGAGAAACGGTCCCTGGCTAACTTTTTCTGATTATGTCTTCATTTGATATAGAGTGAAGAGAACTAGCTTCATCAGCCAGAATGTAGTCACCAACCTTGATTGATTTCAAAGAAAATGGCTTTCACAACTCCTTTTAACTCTTTCAAGTTTTCCTTAACACACACAAATTCCAAATACACAACCTCAATAATAAGAAAAACATTCCTTATAACTGGAACCTTCAAATGGATAAGTCTTTTATGTATGTTTGGTTTTACCTACACGGAAACTAAATTTATACTTGAATTTTTAATGTTTAATAACAAATTATTTGAATTAATATTTATAGATCAATACTTGATTAACCCATAATTTAGATTTTAAAATTAATGTTTAAATGACACATTGATTTTGGATTTAAAAATCAAATATTGAATAATATATGATTTTATATAGATTTCTAAATCTTTTAAAATTTACCCTCCAATTAACTCTCTAAATTCTAATATATCGAAAATTATGTTCGCGTTTTGTCCTTTTTAATTCTTTCCAAACTATTTTCTAATTATTTGTTTTTGGGAACTCTTTTTGATTTGCCAGGTTTATTTCAAGGGCATGTGTAGTCCGCTGGTTTTGGCTCTTAGCTCTTTAAAATAGCTCATGGGTTCGTTATTCTGCCGGTTTCTATATCCTGTATACCAATCAATTTAATTTAATTCTGCACAATTTCTATATAATTATGAATATGCTTAAATATTAAATATTAAGATGTTATCAATTAAACACAAAACTAAATTTAAAACGTTGACAAAAAAACTAAATTTAAAACTTTGATTTCACCAAAACTATTATATTAACTTAACATTTAATCGTAAATGATTTTTACCCGAGTGTCCAACGGTAAGTTCACTTAAGACAGATTATTTGCACAAGCAGAGATCGAGTCTCTTCACTTATATTATGTAGAAATTTATCTATTGAATCGATCAATTGTGGCTCAATAATCTACCATTAAGAAAAAAAACTTAACATTACACCTAAGTCCCCATTAACTTAACCAAAAACTCCATGATTAATAAAATATAAAAAATCCAATTAGGTTGCTAATGTTATATCTGACGTAAACATCTATAAAAAGTAAATAAATCAAAGTACTTCACATGTAAAGCAGAAACAGTCAAATAGTTTGGGTCCAAACTGAATCTGGTTCATTCAGATTGTAAGTGGATAAAAGTTAAACGACAAGTAGTCCAAACGTTAAATTATTCAATCGAAAACAATGTTACTGACCCAAAACGGAGCCACGTCGAACAATTCCTTGCCACCTCACAAAAAACGACACGACGTGTACACTTTAGTCACCATGTCAAGATTCTCTTTTTTTTTCCTTTGTCACTCATCGTCTCAGTTAGATTCCTCGGATCATCAAGAAAAAAGATGGCGATTCGATGTCAATTACTGTTTCCGAGATCTCAGGTTCTTAGATGCGAATCATCGGAACCAATTCAGCAGATTCAGATCCAAAAACGACCTAGAGGTGGT
This sequence comes from Lepidium sativum, assembly GCA_023374145.1. NCBI lineage: Eukaryota > Viridiplantae > Streptophyta > Magnoliopsida > Brassicales > Brassicaceae > Lepidium > Lepidium sativum. The sequence goes on from JAKUCM010005766.1 coordinate 91,101, forward strand.
GATTTAGCTGAAAATGGGAAGATTATTCTTCAACCAAGGCTTTGTACGTTGAGATCTTATGGATCTGATATGGTGGTTTCTCGAAAAGACGGTGGTGATGGTGGAGGAGGAGGATCGGAGAGTGAATTAGCATCCCCGTTTTTCGAGACGCTTACTGATTACATTGAGAGTTCGAAGAAAAGTCAGGATTTTGAAACTATCTCCGGTAGACTCGCTATGGTAAAACAAACAAAACCCTAAATTTTGAAACTTTGATCACTATTTTAATCGATCTGATTCGTAATTTACTCTCTTTCAGATTGTGTTTGCTGTGACTGTGACGGAGGAGATTGTTACAGGAAACTCATTATTCAAAAAACTTGATGTTGAAGGATTAAGTGAAGCCATTGGAGCTGGGCTTGGAGCTATGGGATGTGCAGCTATATTTGCTTGGTTAACGATTTCACGAAACCGAGTTGGAAGGATTTTTACAGTGAGTTGCAACTCGTTTATTGACTCGTTGGTTGATCAAATCGTCGATGGATTATTCTACGACACTAAGCCTAGTGATTGGTCTGATGATCTTTAAGTTCATGAGTTTATATATACCACTCCAAATGTATCATTGACAGTATAGAATATAGTTGTGAATCTTCTTCATGGTGTATGAAGATGACATTGAAAGTCTGTAACTTTCTGTGTTTATCTATATATAAAAATAAAGAAGGTTATGAGAATTTCTGTGAATCAACTGTGTTCTTTGAAATGGATTGATCAAAAGAGACCGTAAAGATTGTAACTGGAGAGATCAGAGCTTGGAGTTGTCTTTAGGAAGCTGTCTCAATGGCCTGAATACATTCAAGAACAGTAGCATTCTTTGACATTGCAGCCATCAGAGCTTCATGGATGGTTTTGTTGTTCTTCAGAAGTGAAGCAGAGTAGAGAACCTGCATTAACACAAACACGAGAATCACGAAAAGTTTAGAAAGAAACATGTCGGAGATATGAAGAAGAGAAACTTACTGCCCATCGTGTTAGATTTTGCTGCTGGTCGTTACTGATTTTGGGTTGACTTCTGTTTATGAATCGCTGCAGGAGATTAAGAAGATAAACTTAATGGCTGTGAACTTGTCAGCAGCGTTGTTAGAAGTTAGTGGTCG